>VYZW01019825.1:156284-169374 GCA_013401315.1 Balaeniceps rex
ATCTGTAAACACCTGATCCCTCAGAGAGCAGTGAGTTACTAGGAAACCTAACAGGCCAAAGAAAACAAGGGATGGTGCCTGAAGGCAAGCTATGCTACATTGTAGCCTGGCCAAGTTAAGAATCTAGTTTTGCTCACACTGATTCAAATCAAGCCACTCAGCTACCATCAGCTATTTACATTTCATAGCTAGCCCAAACTGAAGGTGGGGAGAAAGGAAGTATTTATAATCTGGTTTAATGCCAAGTTTCAATGGGTCTTGTTTTCCTCAAGCCTCATTCTGAAGTTTGTCAGAAACCATCAGTGGTATGAAGTAGTGGGAGACAATTATTGCTTTTTGTATATAAAGTCTGAAAAAATGGCATTTAAACTGATGTTCAGNAAAACATGGCATTTAAACTGATGTTCAGTCACTTAAACATAACAAAACCAGCCACAATTACATACTTTTTGCTCTCTGTCTTCTGCCAAAATTCATTTTAACATATCTGAACTTCTAGGATTCAAGAGATAGAAATACTGCAACTGGCTTAGATCTCACAGGCTTTGCAACAGTGTGACTTCAAATATTGCTTCTGTTTCATANAAGCAAAAGACTTCAGAGGCAGAAGTTAGTCCACATCTTTCTACTTTGTCCCAGCCTTCCAGTATTCAGGAATACAGACATGCTTTTTATTCTAGATGTGAGCCTTTGTTTCATCTAGAATCAAGTGGCACAAGTACCAGAGTCTAAGCTGCTATCAATCCACTGATCCTGCATCTGTGGCATTTGTTGTTTAAATTTGTTGTTTAACTTTCCATCCAGTGCTCATGTTAAATTTCTCTTAAAATCTGGGGTTTGTCTGCACCATTTGCAGTAACAACTCTGACAAATGATCTGCCTGCTTCCAGTAAAACTTGTGGGAACTCTTACGTAGAGCTCCAAATAAGGAGGAATTATGCTCCTTCAGGAATTTGATCTGTTGACTCAAGTCAACATANCTGGCTTAGATCTCACAGGCTTTGCAACAGTGTGACTTCAAATATTGCTTCTGTTTCATAGAACAAACAAGAAGCCAAGATCTGCTTGTGCATTCAGAGGACAAGCATAAGTGTGTGCACATCTAGATGTCATGCTGCTTTGTCCAACATGCAAATGTATGTACCATTTGACTTTGTTTTGAGTACTTTTATGAACTTGCAAGACAGATGGACAACAGACAAGTAGACACTACCATCTCAAAGGCCCAGAGCTGGCTTCTCTCAGAGAGAATGAGAGAGTTACTAGAGAGGTACCAAGGGTTTGGGCCTTATTCTGATCACATAGACAATAAAGAAGAGTTAGTTGATTCTCACCTTATCATTAATGAGAAGTTCGATTGGATTATTCCCCCATTCTATGAGGACAATTTCATTAGCCTGCCCAGGAACAGCATATGAGAATGGAGTGCCAATTCCAGGAGAAGCACTTGATCTCAACCACAAGCATACAGTAAAAGCATACAGCTCTGGCAGAGTCTTCTTGATCTTCCCATATAAGTAGTTTGTGCGAAGAGGAAGGGAGACTTTGAATTCATCAGGTGACTTAAATGCACTGTTACCTAGAATTACATTGGGGAAGAAAAACTTTTAACATTAAACAAAACAATGTATTTGTAATTCAGGTTAAGAAACAATATAATTGATATTGGGAATCTTTGGAATTTTAATCACTTTAGAGATGTACAAAAAAATATATTGAAGTAGTATTACTGAATGTTGATTTTGCAGCACAAAAATACAACTAAATTTTATACACATCATGCTAATTACTTAGCTTATTTTTCCTGTTCATTTAGAGCAAAAGAATATATGGCAGACAACTAATGTGAGGCTGTTAAATATTTTCTTTCTTCGTTGCTTAGTTCATGGCCTGCCTATTTCAAACAATTCAAACTGTTTTAAAAGATATTTACTGTTACTAAACATGGATTCTCTGGTATGTTCCTTATTAAAGCATCACAGTGCTTCAAAAACCAGTATTTCTTTTCCTGCTACTGCTACAAAGGGAGCTAGCAGCAGCATCCCCATTTTACAGATAGCAGGCTGAGAAACAGGTTGATGCTCTCATTTTGGGTGGCCAATCTGAAATAAGAAAAAGCTGACATATTTGAGAAAGCAGAGTTAAATTTGGTAGAACTGATTTCTGTCCCGTAGACAAATCAGGAGGAGAGCTGAACAAAAATATAAAGCTGAAGTTCAAAGTGACCTGAAGAAAAATGCAATATAAAGTTACGAACTATGAAAACATTAGACATTTGTTTTAATATAAAAGCAGAAATTATTATTTAGCTTTTCCTAAAAGATGTGATAAAAACCAGCAAGATATTCCAGAGATGCTTATGAAATTGAGAACTCAAGATCAAAACTTTCTAAAGTTGCAATACTCTGTATTATATAGTTTGTGTATAGAATCACAGAATCTTTTGGTTGGAAAAGACCTTTAAGATCATCAAGTCCAACCATATACTTCTGATGCAGTTGCTTACAAATAATTTTCTAGACTTAAATACTGAGAGAAATCCCATGTTGTGCCACAAAATAAAACCCCACAGTTCTGTAGTAGAATGTCACCCTCAACTTTATAGCAACCTGTTCTTCTGAGTCCCACTCATTTCCTTTACTCACATTCCTGAAACATATTTAATCCCCTTGCCAAACTTCACACTCCAATCCAACTGAAGAGCTGTTGTCACAAAAGGTTGCCACAATTTTCATATGTAATTTTTACATTTGGCATTCTCTCAGTTCCCATTCTCAGAAGCAACTGAAGTGTTTTGACTGCATTTTTCACAGAACGAGGGGGTGGAAGAAGAAAAAGCTTGTCTGATGCTTGCATCTGTCTTGAGGAACTTACAGACCAAAACCTGAAATATTCTAAGTTTTAAGCAAAAAAACCCACAAACAAACAAAAAAAAGAAACACAGGGTCTTAGGGCTAATGTTGAACAAGCTCTACTAGGCTGGTACAACTAATCTCACATATTCAAAAAGAAACATACTCCATTAAGAGCATTAATCACTCTGTGAAAGAGCTTAACAAAGCAATAATGGGGTGACAAAGAACAAACGATACTCATCTTTTTTATATTTTTCAGTTTGTTCTCATGACTTGAAAACATCCACAACTCCAAATAGCAACAAGATCCTCCTGTTCTGGGCAATGGGCACATGCACAGGATAAAACAATTCTTTTCCTAAAGGATCTGAATTATTTCTGGACAAGATGGGCAAGAAATACTGTTATTCCCTTTTAGAGATGGAGAAAATAGATCTAGACATAGCAAGTGACCTGTTCATGTCTCCAGCAAAGCTAGGAATCACATTTAAGTCCAGGCACTATTAGTTGCAAGATTATTCCTCCACCCAGTCCTGCTTTTTAATGCATCATCTACTGCTGTCAATGGAGACAACCGGTGAAGGAATTACCAGAAGACTTTGGGAATCACAACAGTTGTACAAACTTCAGACTCTGCTGCCCCACTGGTAACTAAAGACAGCTGTCACAACAACAGACAAAAATTCCAAAGTTCATAGTGTCACCTTATAAGGTTAGTTTTTCCTCCATTTATTTAGTCTCAGGACAATAAGGAGCTTATGACACTCTAGTTAGTTGTCAGGAAAAGATGCTAAACAATATGGCATTTAAAAATAAAAGCACAATAGAAATACTATTTTCAAAAGAGGTCAGATCACTTCAAATATTTTCTGCATTAAAATCATTAAGTTCTTAGATCATTATTACCCTCACTTTGATTTCACAGAGGAACCAAAGGCACAGAGCAGCTAAGCTGCATTGTAATAGAGAGCAAATTACACAACTAAAAGAAAGCCTGCGTCTTGGTTCCTGGCCCAAATTCTTCACTTCCCTGGAGACTTATAAGACAGCCCTCTCTCCCCACACAAGAAATAAAGGTGGGAACAGGCTATTTTTAACCTAATTAAATTACATATTCTTGTTCTCCCACCACTCGCTTTCTCTTTCTGATGACTTGCTGATATGAGTCACATCTTTCAGAGACAAGGACTAGCAATACTTGCCACACAAGACATTAACAGGCCACTAATTCTCCAGAACTTTAGGCTTTATCTTAGCTTTCAGGAAATACTAAATGACAGAGGCAGTAGAAGATGTCTTCTTCCTCCTTCCCTTTTCCCCTCCTTCACACTTTTTAAATGAAAAAAAAAAAAAAATAGTAAAAATATTAAACAAATGGATCCATTAGGCTGCATTTTAAAATTCATGAGCTATGTATGTTTGCACCATTTTGAAAGCATGTCCATTAAGCTGCTTTTAAGCAGATAACCTATTCACTTTGGCAAATCATTTAAAGATTGGGCAGTGATATTTACTGGTACTCTAGTCCTCCATTCTGTAGGTGCGTATAGTTGACACAGAAAGATAGCTCTGTTCTTTAGCTCATTTCCATGGACATTGTAATTCAAATAAACAGACTCTACTCAGAGATCTCAGTAATAATTAATCTAAGTATCTGAATAAATGACTAGGATTAAGATAGTGTCCCCCAGTGGCACCATGTGTAATACACCATAAACTCTGAAGGCTATACACTTGGGATAGGACACAATTCTAAGTATCTGCGGTTACCCAAAGGCATAACCAGCAACAAAAGGAAAGACCACCAGCAACACTTCCAAAGCAGCTGGGGAAAGGGTTCTGGTATAAAATGCCCTTCATTACATCAAAGGCAGCTTTGCTAATTAAATTTGGCCCATACGATTTTCAGTCCAAATAAAGGCAGGCAGCTCTACTTAGATGTGTACTTGACATTTTCTAGGTATCTACCTGACACCAGTGTCATACTTTTTCCTATTTCCACTTGCCTCCTTATATATCTTTCCATCCCACAAACACTAAGAGTTTCATCCTAACCACCCACATATGCCAAGTTAAGAGACAGGAAGCCAAAGCCATGCAGAGGCCTGTCAAGCAGGAAGCCTGTGACAAAAGGAAAAAGGGAATCCAAGTATTTGCACTGTCACCTGCTATTTAGTCCAGCACATTAACTGTCTTTCCCTCAAGGCCCACATTTAGACTACTAAACTAGAAGGATGGAGTAAAGAAAATTAATGAGCACATGGAAGTGTTTTGATTCTGTGCGGATTACCTTTTTCTAATTCAGACACTCTTTCTAGCAATGCATTCAAGGCTGTCTCTGTCCTCTGCCGATGGGCTGATGTCTCATTATGAAGCAAAGACTTCTCATCCTCAAGCTCAGCCACTTTGCTCAGGAGTTGGCGTTCCAGGTCTCCAAGCCTCCGCTGAAGCATCTCTCGAAGGTCATTAGGCAGTGCTGCATATGATACGTTGGCTCGGAGTTGGTGCTTTAGGGGAAAGGAGAAGAAAAAAAATTGTCATTTCTAAAACAGAAACTGTGAAATGCAGATATGCTCCTGATTCAAGGGGAAGAAAGCAAGATCACTGAGCTCTCCAGCAAGTACAAAAGAGGCATTGCTTTTTAGCACTTGTCATGCTCAGCGCTTTTATCAGCACTGTAGCAAAACAGGTCCTGAAACAAAAGGGCACTTTTGTTAGAGGCTTCCAGAGTTTCATATGAAGGAGTCTTCATACAT
The DNA here is from genome assembly GCA_013401315.1 of Balaeniceps rex. Lineage (NCBI taxonomy): Eukaryota > Metazoa > Chordata > Aves > Pelecaniformes > Balaenicipitidae > Balaeniceps > Balaeniceps rex. The sequence goes on from VYZW01019825.1 coordinate 161,896, forward strand.
TTAAGTTCAATAAAATCAATGTAGGAAGCCAGGTCTGATACACTTCCACTACTATGGGTCCATGCAGCACATTAGTCAATTTTGCTTTACTTACTGCAAGTGACATTGCCAACTTAAGTAAACAGAAAAACTATTATTTCTTTTTAAATAAAAAGTTAAGCTGCTTCAAAAGCAAATTTACCAGATGAAAGGTTCCTCAGTTTTGGTTTGCAGACTAAAGAAGTCAGATGCTCTTTAGAACAACCGTAAGTATTAGCCAGTGAAAGTATTCTTATTTAAACTGCAAAAAAACCCCACACACTCTCTCAAGTAACACTGGTATCTTTAAGGATACTAAGAAAACAATGGTTCCACCTACCGTATTATTCTAGTGGAGTTTACCTTCTAGAACCCTAAAAAAATGCCTCAAAAATACAGCAACAGTAATAAAAGGGCATTACACTACCAGATCATTCAAAACTATACTTGAAAAGCAGCCCAGAGTATTTAGAACTCACAGAATAACCTTTAGGAAGTTACTCGCCATCCTCACATCACTGACTGTTTGGAGGACAGCAGGAGGACATGCATGTAGCTCTCAGGGTGTGGAAAGCAAAATACAACATCCAGCACGATTCCTGTAGGAATACTCTCTGTAAAATATTTCCATGCATGCCACTCAACCATGGGCACAGTCCAAAGGCTCATGGAAATCACGTATCGGTGGGCTTGGACTAAATGCCTTTCTATTCACAGGCGTACAGAATCAGGCTCTTTTTATTCTGTTTCAGCTCTAAATACATCATCTTATCTTCACAATCTGCCCAACACAATCTCCTCATTACCACTGGTCTGTTCAGCACCATATGCCAAGGTCTTACTGCCCAAGATGTCAGCTTTATACCTCAAACCCCATGAAGTCACATTCCCAGAAAGGGAGATTTAGACATATTAATACAGAAACCAAGCTGGTGACAAGCAGGAAAACTGTAATCTTCCCCCATGCAGTAGGAGAACACATTCACAGAGGAGCCCTTCAGGTTTTTTACCATTAAAGCGAGCAGAAAATAATAACCAAGAAAACAAGACAAGCCACTCACTCCCAGGGCTTGGCCAGTTTGGATTTATCTCCGCAAAGATTAAGCGCGCTGGTTGTGTCCACCAGCGGTCCAAAGCCACTTTCATATGTTAAGTCGTTCCAAGTTTCTACGCGGGTGGGCAGGGAGGCTGGCCCACCCCGCGCCCCGGCCCTACCTCCAGGCTCTCCAGCCGGTCCTTCAGGGTCTGCATGGTGCGGCTCAGCTGGTCGATGACCTGCGCCGGGTCCCGCGGCAGGTCACCCATGGTGTCCTTGCCCTTGCCCAGCTCCTTCTTCCAGGTCCCCGTGGCAGACTTGCCGTCGGCGCTCTCGCAGCGGCTCAGCTTGCCGGTGAGCTCCCGGATGGCCTCCCGCTGGCTCCCGATGGTCTCCTTCTGCTGCAGGACGGTCTCCCGCAGCTGCAGCACCGTGGCTTTCAGCTCCTCCTCAGGGGGCAGCGCGCCGCCTTGCATGGGCACCGACGGCAGCGGGCAGCCCGCGCCGGCAGCGTCCAGCGGCAGCGAGGTGCACACGAAGCGGCTCCCCGCCGGGCTCTCCTGGTCCCCCGCCGCCGCCCCCCGGCCGCCCGCGGCTACGGCGAGCAAGAGCCCGGCGACCACAGGCAACATCCCGGCTGGTGAGCGGGACAACGGCTCGGAGAGGGACGCCGCGGGNGCGCGCGGGGGGGGGGGGGCCGAGCCGGCCGCCGCGCTGACAGGAGGCCGGTCCCGCCGCCCCGTCCCGCCTCGTCCCACTCCACGCGCCACTCTCGCGTTCGCCGCCGGCCCGCACCTTTTATAGGCAGGGCGGGCGCGCNCGCCGCGCTCAGCCCCGGGGCGGTGGCGGCCGGTCCGCCGGGTGATGAGGGCTGGCGGGCAGCCCGGCAGGTCTCCAGTCCAGCCCGCTGCTCAGAGCAGCGTCGGCCGGAGTCGGACCCGGTGGCTCAGGGCTTTGTGCGGTCGGGACCTGGAAACCTCCGAGGATGGAGTCTGCACAGCCTCCCTGGGCAGCCTGTGCGTCAGAGCCGGTGTCCCCACGGGGAAGAAGCTTCTCCGTGTGTCCGGTCTGAAGCTCTCTTGCTTCAACGTGCACCCGTTGTCCCTTGTCCTCCCACCACGCGCCGCGGTGAAGAGCCTGGCTCCATCTCCATGTTCTCCTCTGCCGAATTCGCTCCAGCTTGTCGATGTCTTTCCTGTACTGGGGGGGTCAAAACCGGACACAGTATCTCGATGTGATCCAACCAGTGCCGAGCAGAGGGGATCATCACTTCCCCTTGACCGACTGGCTACGCTCCTGCTAACGCAGCCTGGGGTACCGCTGGCCTGGGCCAACTACCTGTTTGAGCTAAAAGATAATGCCATCACAAAAATGAGGTAATGGCTCAAGTTATAGATCAGTAGTCAAACTTATGATGGAGGGGAAAGGGACAGGGACATTTTAAGAAGGGGCTTCAGAAATTTTTGTAGAGTACCATAAGACTCTTGTTGGACCATAAGACCATTGTGGTTCTAGCTATATTGTTGATGGTATCCAATATTTTTAATGCTGATCACAATTACTTTAAATTTATAATCTGTGAAGGCCCGTCTGTTTTTCCAAGAGCCATACAAACATCAACTGAAAAGTTCTTGCAGACTTCTCACAGATATACAATGAAAACTGGAAATACCTCTCCTGGAAAAACAGAGAAACAATTTCCTTAGCCATCAGCAGAGGCTGCTCTTAGGACTCTAAAATCTTTGAGTAGAATTTCAGATTTTTAGAAAGTTTCTATATGGAAATTAAAGACATTTTACCATAGGGTGAGTAGCTATTACTATGAAATACATAACTTTTTAAATAATAATCAATAAAAATAAGGAATAAAGAATATGTCCTTGAAAATATTCTTAGCTTTTTTCCCAGTCAAGATGTGAATTGCTTTATGTTACAGAATGAGTTAGCAAGTTTCAAGGTGTGTGTATCACAGTGATAGTTCAATCTGATTGTTTTGGAAGCCCAGTTTATTTGTTCAACTCCTCCAAGCAATGTCCTGTTTGAAAGTCAAGTTAGTCAAAGCCGACTGCAGACCATGTTAAGCCACGCAAGTGAGAGATGTAGCTCATATTGCTTATTCAAGGGGAGAGAACACAGAGGATGGACGGAGTTCAATAAGCGACCAGAAGCTCCGACTTCTGTCTGAACTCCTTTTGTCTGGAAACCAGTCTCAGGAGACTGTACCGCTTGCTGGTTGAATGGAAAAGAAGTACCTACTCAAGTACAGACGCTCACTAATTCCTGGTTAGACATCTAACTCCCATTGAAATCAGCAGGATATCATTGCTTAATCATTTTGCTGATTAAAATTCTGGTTAAAATTAAAATGCTGCAATGAGGAGGACCATGCAAGTACACTAGGAACATCTCGTCTGTCAATACAGCATCTTTCCAGGCCACATAAGTCCAAGAAATATTGAAAATTATATGCAATAATGTACCAAAATTTTTGCTCTACATGTAAGATCGTTCAGTCACATCTGTATCACATTATAGCTTATTTCTCCTGACTGTCATGTGAAGCACTATGAAAAAACTTAATAAAATAATTGTAAAATGCTGGTTTTGCCCATCCTGAAGGCCTGTCACCCTACTGTAGGACAACAGTAGTCTACTGCTTTTATACAGCTTGATTCCATGCTCTATAATATGAATTGTGATGGTACCCTATGAAAATAACCTCACATTACTTAAAAATAAACTTCAAAATTCTGATCCCCATTTTAAAACCCACTTTAGAATTCAGAGCTGTTCCCAAACAGGTTTTGACTCAATGCATGACAGTGATAAAGGCATTGCTCCTTTTCAAATTCAAGCAATGTATAGCTTCAGGGTTTTGCTTAATTATAGATAGATTTTGTCATAATCTCTTATTCAGGCAAGGTGAGAAGTAATACAAGCAGCAGCAGGCAATAAACAGCTGACTTCCAAAGTTCTGTAAGGTACATGGCAGTAAATTGCTTATGACAACAGAAGTATTGTCCTTTATTACTATACTGTTTCTTTTTGACAGGGGAGGTCAGTAAAACAGGAAAGAATCCCAACAAAGACACTCAGAAATGTCAGTTACTGCACAATGGGGGCACAAATATGGAGGAAGGGTGGGCGGACATGGAGAGAGGCAGGTATTATCCATCGTCCTTCTTAACATCCTTAATATTTTTCTATGGTACTTCAGTGCTTTCAAAAAAAAACCCAAACAACACAAATTACCCCACTTTAGCCCACTTCCAGATTCTGAGACCTAAATTTAATGCATGTAATAATTTATTGAAACACTGCTTGTGAGTGTAGCCAGTGTTTTTTTCATGTTGAAGGCCATATCAATCTTCATTTTGAGTGACTAACATGCAGCAGTACATTATCATAAATAATAAATCATAAATCATTAAAAAATTGAGAAAGTCAATCATTTTTACACCACTATATTACATGTTAAGGCATAAGCAAGCTGAATACTTGATAATTTGAGATGTTTAAAAAAACAGTTGCAAGGAGGGGGTTTTTTCCTTATGACTAAGATGAACAGTTTATAGGCACAGTGATTATATTTCACTATATATATATATTTATTACATAAAAGTTGATTGGGATAGAGGGGGAAGCACAGTGAGTACAGATAACTCAGTATTGCATTTGAGAGGTTTTTAAAACTTCGTGGTTCTGCAGCTGTCAGGCAGCCTAGCATCTCTGCAGCCCACAGAATGGATTTTTAATTTTTAATTTAACTTTGACAGTTTCTACTGCCTTCAAAAGGTCTTTATTCTCTTTGGAAACAGCATTTGCATGCTAGCTGCTATCTGTCTTTATCTTTGATGCGCAACTGTAATACCTAATACTGGAACTTCACTATGTAAAATGCAGTTGGATTCTCAATAATATAAAGTTTTTGTGTTTAGGATGAAGGTCTGGAATTCAGGAGATCTGACATAAAACCTTGCTAACACACTTCTGTCTGGCCACTATCACTAACATAACCTTGCAAAAACTTTTTAATAAATTAGGAGACTGTGCTTCATTTATAAGGTGTAGCTTAAGCACATGAAAGGCAGTGTACAAGTGACTTCAGATGAAAGATAGGCTTTTTTTTTTAATATATATACTTCGGGTTTGTTCCACTCATTATTGTCCAGATATTCAGTGAAATATTGGCCTAATTATCTGAAAGGCTCAACTTAGCCTAGACCTACAGATCCAGGTTTAGACAATGTTTATAGGTGACTTAGAAATTCAGGTCTTATTGTAATGGAACTTAAGCATTTAACTGCCTAGTGAAATTTCTAAAAGTGCTAACTGTCCAGCTTTGTCAGTAAGTACCTAAATTTTACAGCTTGGCCTTAGGGATGTTTGAAAAAATTATCTTTCATTTCTCTACGCCTCCTTTCTCTGTTTATAAAATGAACATATTATTCCCTTTCCTCCTAGCCTTTCTCAGATTATAAAACCTCACCAGGCAGAAATTGTCTATTCCTCTATGTCTGTGCATCGCAATGGGACATAGTCTCACCTGATGCTTATTATTTGTATCAGAGTAGTATTTATATTAGCTAGGTTATTCTACTTTATTTAACCCATTTGCTTCTAAGAAAATGCTACTTGGGCTGCCATTTACAACTCCCAGAAGTTTAAAAAAAAAAAAAATCGATTAATTCCTTAAGAATGCATCACTTTGTCAAAAAAGACCAATTTCACTTGTATCGTAAGAAGTCTAGCAAAACTATAGAACTATTCACCAGCAATGAAGACTGTAATTATGAACTTTGTTCAGTGTCCTTCTTAACACGTTTGCTGAATAAATCAGATATGAACAGACTCTTTAACATCTACTTCTGACTGCATAAAAGTCTCCTGGCTATTGATTAGAGATGTGCCACAAAACTGAGCTCCAAAATTTTTAAGCATGGTTCAATAAACCTGGTATCTGGCAAGTGTTAGTATCAGGAAATTTAGCAGGGAAGAGAGGCGATGAACCAGTTACAGGAAAAGAAATATGAAACTCGGGTTTGCCTACAGAAGTTAAAAGTCACAGCATCCAGGGATATTGCAGCATGAGGATTTTGTTCAACAGACTTCAGACATTCTTAATATTCCCATCTTATATAGCTTTTATGGATCAAATACAGATAGAATATTAGAAGAAACCAATTGTTAAGAGACATACTGCCTTCATCTTTCCATATCCTAGGCTGTTCTATGAAAATCATAAATGAAAAATGTATTCCCTTTTAAGTCAACAGGATTTTTGCCATTGATCTGAATAAATTCAGGATTTCTCTAGATCATCTAAATGATACATTACTTTTCTGAGAATTGTTAACTAGGATGATCTTCCTTCTAGCAGAAGGAAAACAGAACTTACTGTAGAGGTACTCACTGTAAAAACTAACTGTGTCAGAGAGATTCACTGCAGGAACTTTCAAAGCACATCAGATACTTAAAAGAGAATTTACTGCCTCCAGCATTCCCATATGCTGCTGGTGACTAAAAGACAGGCATAGGAGACTTTTCTAGGAATACACACAAGCTGCCTGCCACCCTGAGACTAATCACCAGCCAGCAAAACAGTGGGTCAGCCGCTGCAGGACCTATTATCTTCCTGGTACTCTACAGACATTTAGCCCAAAATGCCAGGCTTAGAAATACATTTCAGAAGTGAAATAGGTTAGTTGCATGGAGAACAAACCCTGAGACCTTCACTTTCATTACTCAGTTCTTGTTAATGCATCTCTCCTTGAAGTTGAAAGAATTTTGCCCAATTCCAAGTGCAATACAAAACACAGAATTTGGCTAGAGATATGCAACATACATGTCAATATATTTTAAAGTCTGCATATATATAAAATATATTGCAATGCATCAAATACTTCTACATGTTCAGAACTGGATATTTATTGCTCAAGTTGCTTTTCAAAACTCTTAGTCCACTTAGACTTGGTTTTTTTGCAAAATAAGACGCTGTCGTGAAAAGACCTAATATCGTACTTCTTCCTGTAGCAAGTGAGATACGTTTCCTCTCTGCTAACTCCATTAGCACCATCCATTAGCATGCACGGACTATAGCTTTCAGGGCAGTAGCTATGATACACAGTTACTAAACTCCACTGCAGGCGTCTCAGTGCTTTGCACAGGAGCACGATAAACCACCTCCCATTACATCTCCAAATACTGCAGTATAGATAATTACTACAGTCCACGCTTGGGCCTGCTTTGGTGGGTTTCTAGATTCAGTAAGTTTATGGGAGCCCCTTGAAATCCTTTTAGTCCTACAAACCTTAAAGTCCAGTAGCAGATGAATAGTTTCCTTGTTGCTGGCTGGGAAATTGTGTCCTTTGACCAGATAGTTCACTGTCATTATGGTATTGGAAAGTTCTGTTTTCTTTCTATGA
>VYZW01019827.1:3628-19246 GCA_013401315.1 Balaeniceps rex
GGATCTATCTTCCCACACTTGAGTAGGCAGAAAGACTATCTTCTTTTTTTAGAACATCAGGTTGCATTAACACAGAGGGAAAGCAAACACCTTCTTTCCACAAGGCTCCAGTATAATTATACTGAAGCCTAAAGACAAAGCGGTCTCTCAGAAAACAGACAGGTAATTTTTCCTCTCCAGAGTCTGAAATGCTCTATTAGTTTCTGCAAAAGTTGTGATAATCAAGAGAAAAGGAACCATTGTAAAGAAGAAATGGAAAGAATGCAGATTTCTGATGTCTGTCCTGCCAGCCTGGCAAAGCTCCTCTCAGTTAGAGGAAAAACATTCCCAAGGGACTCAAATCACAGGCAAATCAGGTGCTCAAGTCAAAACTCTTGAAGTGCATACTTATGTGAATGTAGAGTGTGTTTGATCACTCCTAGGAAAATAACACACTTTCAACACTTTTGCTATATGAGAAGGGGAAGGTGTGGGTCTTATGGTTTCCCATCAGAAGGAGCAGAACCAATACACAGTGCAGATGTATTCATAGACCACAGATGCCTAGTTTCCCATTGAAATAAAAATATTTTTGATTCAGAATCCTTAAAAAGAAAATTAGGTTAGTCCTACAATTCTGACTAGGGAACTGCCTGTGTTCAGAACTATGTACCACCCATGAACAGCACTCTGTGAAATCTGTACATGTTATGAACAGAGCCCTTGTGAAAAGATCAGTTCTTAATGCCTATCGCTAGCACTAGTTTGTTTTAAGGACAAATTAACTTCACTAGTCTCAGGATTTCTGGCACGGCCATTCAGGCTAAGGCTCAGCTGGCAAAAAAAAGTTATTTAAAAAAATGTGATTCTTTAATGCAGAGAGCTAGTGTCTGCCAGTAGATCTTTACCTGTGAAAAAGCTTAAACTGTACTTCCTTTTAAATAGGGATCTGAGGAGCGCTTCCATCTTCCAGGACTAAGATGGCTAAACTGCTCAGATGCAGAGTATTTCCAGTCAATCCCCAATAAGCAGAAGGACACTCTATTGGATTTAGAAAAATCCTATGTTGAGTCACATCTGTTTGAGCCAGGAGCACCTCTAGGGAGGCATGTTTGAGGGCAAGATTTTTTACATGTCAAAGGTAAAATCCCTCACTGTCTCAAACAAAGGGGAGGTTCGAGCAGGATTGCATGGAGTAGGGCTTCCAGCTATTTCTTCCAACCTTAGGAAATAAATCTAAAAGCTTGAGAAGGTCTGTACTGTACACCTATATTACCAAGGAAAATCTCAGGAAATGATGAGTTCTTTCTTTTTCTGCTGTATTTTTTCCATCCTTTTTTTCACCCCCAGATAAATGCACGTGTAGTAAGGATCTAGAGAACATTGCTTGTGTGCATTTGCTGCACCAACAGAACTAAAATTCCTGGATGATATCATGCCAGGCCATTCAAATTTGGAAAGACTCAGAGTCGTCTTAATAGCTGGAATCTCCAGGCCCCAGTGGACTGGCCAGGAGGGCTGCTCTGTGTTTTTGGGCAGGTGCCCAGACACATGAACTTTTGGTCTGTTGTCAGAACAGGGACAACGTACATAATTTGGTNTCTGGCACGGCCATTCAGGCTAAGGCTCAGCTGGCAAAAAAAAGTTATTTAAAAAAATGTGATTCTTTAATGCAGAGAGCTAGTGTCTGCCAGTAGATCTTTACCTGTGAAAAAGCTTAAACTGTACTTCCTTTTAAATAGGGATCTGAGGAGCGCTTCCATCTTCCAGGACTAAGATGGCTAAACTGCTCAGATGCAGAGTATTTCCAGTCAATCCCCAATAAGCAGAAGGACACTCTATTGGATTTAGAAAAATCCTATGTTGAGTCACATCTGTTTGAGCCAGGAGCACCTCTAGGGAGGCATGTCTACATCACTCCAGGTGGAGGAACTTCTCAAAGGAGGGCAACAAGCAACATGGCAAATTACTGAGCATGAGATCAGGTGCAGCAGTTGTACACATGCTCATAGACCACAGCAAGGTGAAAGTAATTCAGTTTTCTTAATAGTCTCTCATTGTGAGGTAAAATGAGTCATATTACTTTGTAATTGATTTATGACTAGAGCATACCCACTGAGGGTGGTCACAGCTTGGATGGCGCTCAGCCATTACTACTTGCTTATGCTTTAACTTGTTCATACTCCACCTTCTTTTGACAAGGGAAGAACTTCTGCTTCAAGCTCTGTAACTCATTGGGAATATGAGTCTGGAACAGACATTTCAGAAGAGAAAGAAAACTTTGAAGTAAATACGAGTTCTAGGTTTTGCCTGTCATTAGGCAAACATGATGCGCAGATTAAATTAGCTAATTCAGTAACAAAAACAATAGACCCTAAAAATTAATGCAGTGAGATCCTAAAGGAATAAATTTAATTTGAATTTTACATGTAGTTGTGTGAGAAATATAAAATATTCAATAATTTTTATGGATTGAAGATGTTACTGAAGGTGCGTTTATATAGCATGCCTTGTTCAAAGTGGCAAAGCTAGATGACTGAAATGCAGGTCATCCTAACAGACTTCTAGGAAAGATTTTAGAGGTTCCATAAGTTACCCTGAGGGCTGTAACTGTCCAGAAAGCCTTCAGAATTACCCCAAATAATATATAGAACTCAAATATTTTATTCTAGTGCCCCNCGAGTTCTAGGTTTTGCCTGTCATTAGGCAAACATGATGCGCAGATTAAATTAGCTAATTCAGTAACAAAAACAATAGACCCTAAAAATTAATGCAGTGAGATCCTAAAGGAATAAATTTAATTTGAAGTTAATGAACTTAGTACAGGAGCTCTAACTGTAGCTCCTGACTTACTTAGAGATGGGTACTGATGTCGTTTAGCCCAAAGGAGTAGGGTAGAATGAGACAGTGAGCAAAAGCTTTGGTATATTTGCTCTCAGAGCACAAGCCAAAGGACACGCAATGTGGTTAAATATTTTGAAAGGCTTCTTTGACTGCCTTAACCAGGACAAGCAACTTCTTCAGAGGGTGTTTGCAGAGGCAGCATTGTGAAGGAGGACATTGACAGAAGGCACTAGGAGAAGTGTGCAGCTCAGACAGTCAATAAAATGCTGGGAGGAGTCTGCCGTATGCATGAAATAAACCCAGCAACCACTATACCTCAAATATGTAAACCTCCAAACTTGGGCACTCCAAGCAGCTGTTACAGAAGAGAAAAAACTCATCAGATTATTTGTGTCACTCCGCAGACTAAAGCAGTACTGTGCATTGGTAATGACTTGTTTTGTACTTATGATACTGGACTGCAACCTCTTAATACAGAAACTTTCAAATCTGTAGTTGATGTAGACCTTTATGATGATGTGAGAAAATTCATATTTAAGAAACATCACAGTGAAGCATATTGTGTTTCCACTTGCTCGCTCTCTAAAACATAGCACTGCTATATCCAAAACCATCATAAATTGTAGATGTAATATAACCATATATGCTATAGAAAACTGTAGTCCACACCACTGCTCCCCTGAAAATCAAGTGCCATTTTCATAATGGTCTCAATGATCTGGATGAGGCCAATTTATTCTTTTTTCAGCAAAGCAAATTTGGTACCACTTCCAAAAGACTAATGCTTGGGAAGGTAATCATATACATAGTGTATGCAATAGTCTGGATTCAACAAAGCTTAAGCATGCACTTAAATGCTTTGCTGACTCAATACAGAGTTAAAGATATGTTAAGTGCTTTGCTGAAATTGGGCCCAATTCTTGCCAAAAGTGCACTTAAATCATGAAACAACTTCAGGGCTATGAAAGATTGCCAGCCTCAGAACAAAACACTTTAAAATGCCTTTTCCATAAAGAGTGGACACTTGAATAATCCTTTTAGCTCTGATTTGTATTTAAATACCATTTAATTTTGACCCTCTTTTATTCTCATTATTGTTACTTTCATGTATTAAATAATTTCTTTTTTGTAGTTAACTTGCTCCCCCTGCCTTGCTCTTAAAGTAATGCCATTTTTGTGTTAGTAATACAACAGTACTTTGCTGCATTGCATGGACTGGACTGTGGCATTTAATATCTGGTAATAACAAAAGAAACAAGGCTGTGTTTTTAGTACAAATGTCTTCACAGTTCACTATGATGTGAAAGGAATTACAGGAAATTATTTTAACTCTATATGATCCTGAAATAAAGGATACTGTAAGGAAGGCTATGAGACTGGGCATTTCAACATCCTGGCAAAAATAGCAAAAGTATCTTGAACTCCAGGTCATTTACTCAAAAATATTTAAAAATTGTTGAATAAAAACTGGATTTCAGATTAGAAAGCTTAGTGTAAAATAAGCTTTTTCATGGTCCATTTAAATAAATCTTGTATGTAAAGAATGCAAGGTTGCAAAGTAAAATCTTCTAACATTGCAAAATTCTTCCCCTTTGAGGGTGTATATTGTGACATAAGTCAAGAATTCATTTTTCCTTTCCCATTCAGAGTTAGATAATGATCCAGCTTACATAATCCTGCGGACAATTTAAGACCTCCTAGTCTGCAATAGTTTCTCAGACTTGAGCTGGGATGAAAATGTCAGTGGGTTGGAATGATTTGTGGAATTGTCTCCATCCACATAATAGATTCCTGCAGATATTAAGAAGCAGCTGAGTGATGGACTACTGCAATAGCAGCAAGGTTTTAGCTGCTGAGGGTATAGTGCATTCCTGGCAGACCAGGAGCAGAGATATCTGCGAGGCTTCACTAAGCCTAGTGGAAGCTCTCTGGGACAAACAGGTGAGGACCAAGACCCAGTTTCTCCTATTCTTCTACAGGTTGCTGGGGACTGAGATCAGATAATTTCCACCTACTGTGCAAAGACAGCCAAGCCTGTATCTATCCCTTTAAAACCAGAAAGAAACTGAATAAGTCAGAGATGATATGATATTTAACTACCCAAAGAGTTAAGGTGGGAGAGAGGAAGAATTATGCTAAACTGGACCAGAAGGAAAGCCTCTGTGATTCAAAAGGACTATAGAATGATCCTGAACCTAAACCCCAGGACCCTGAGCAGCAGGATTTACACAGGTAGGCTCTAATTATTTTGTTTACCACCGCATATTCACCTGCTACCTGAGTGAAGATTTATTTTGTCCAGAAATAAACTGCAAAACCTATCCTTATGCATGCAATAAGCTACTGCTATCATTTGTACTTGAAGAGTTGAACTGTAAACCCAGAAAATAAACCCTGAGAATGGCTGTGCTTACGTTATGAAAAACTCTGAGGAGGTTAACATCAGGGACTAGAAAACTGAACAGAGTATGCCAGCTACAAGAAGAATTTGCTGGATAACACCAGTACCACAGAAATACATGCAGAGATGCAAACCAGGGGCAGTGGCTGCTTATAAAGGGAAATTTCAGGGCACATAGAGGCACTCAGACATATATCCTGAAGAGATTGCAGGATGGCAAACTCGACTAGGACCATGTTCATGTATAGTGAGAGAGAAAGAGAAAGAAACACTGTTCCTCTCCTTTTCCTCTTTCCAAAAGTACTTACATGGGGGTGTGTAACATACACTTTACACTGGTTTTTGATGTCTCTTCTCTTGGGTGATATATCTACACAATAAGAGAATAAGTAGGTGGATGGATGATGGAAGGGGTGTGGTGTTGTGAGTAGAATACATCCCTGATGTGTGACTCGAGAGAGGTACCTGACTGTGAGAAACCTGAAGAAGAATCCGTGATAATTTTGCCTATTTCACTGTGTTGGTAAATCATTCAATAGATGTGCTGAATTTTATCAATCTTTTGTAACATTTACATGGTTTTAGCATCCTTTCTACCTAATCCTATCCTATACGTGATCATTAAAAGACAACCAATGAGCCCAGCTCCTTAACAAACTTTTCCTCCATTTTAAAGAATACCTGCTGTCCCATAAACTTTGTGTTACTTCTTTCTTAAGTAGAATAGCACTGGTTATACCATATGGCAAGTACAAAGATTCTTCCCTACTGCCATTTTAGTTGCTGTTGTTCACCTTGAACCAAGAATTAAAATAATTTGTCTTAAGTAAATACTTCCCATCACCAGTAGAACAGTTCTTCCTGCATTAGGCAGAGTGATCTGAACCTTTTAAACTGATCCTCTGACCAGGTTTTTCAGTATATCCTGCATTCTAATATTCTGTACTTACCTCATGAACTCATTTCCTATGTAATGTCCTTTTTTTTTTTCCTTTCTGTTTCTTACCAACAGTGGAAAAATCAGAGGCATAATAAAATATTAATAATTCTAGCACAACTGACAGAGTCAGTCTGAGAGATTGGATGCAGCTGACATCATAGAGTCTTAAAATGGTTTGGGTTGGAAGGGACCTCAAAGATCATCTAGTTCCAACCTCCCTGCCATGGGCAGAGACACCTCCCACTAGACCAGGTTGCTCAAAGCCCCATCCAACCTGACTTTGAACACTTCCAGGGATGGGACAACTTCTCTGGGCAACCTGATCCAGTGCCTCACCACCCTCACAGTGAAGAATTTCTTCCTTATATCTAGTCTAAATATACCCTCTTTCAGTTTAAAGCCATTAGCCCTTGTAATGAGCACTTAAAATTGGCTATTTGTCTGTCATACTTATTTTATTCTTTCTGTGTCCAAACTAAATTTCACTGATTTTCAAAGGGGAAACAGTGTTCAAAAAGAGTTTTTATTATGAACCCAAAGGGAGTAATGAGTAAGTTTTGTTTTTTTTTTTTTGCACGTGTGTGGAGAGGAAGATGGGAAAAATTAGGCATTAAAAATCAGTAATTAGGCAGTTAAGTGACAGTACAAAATCTGTTAAACATACTGTAAAATTAAATTAAAAATTGCAAGACCATTCCAGGGAAATTCTAAGCTGCAATTAGGATTTAATTTTTACAGTGTTGAAGAGTTAGATCTGATTTTTAAATCAGGCAAATCACCAGGGGAAAGCACTATCACTGGTGCTTAAAGAAGGTGCAGGAGTGTTGTATATAACATGAGGTTATCCCATGACAGGACTCGAAGACCTCATCCACAGTTCCCATCCCTGACCCTAGTTAAGGGAGCATGCGGGGCTCAGTGGCACCGAGGTTCCTTGCTGCTTGCCGGGGAACCCAGTCACCCTTCAGTTAATTCGTCTGCAAACACTCCCTGCATGGTTTGAGCCTCCGCTCCCTTCCCTGCCCTGCACCGCCATGCACTTGCTTTCCTCACGGTGCCAAAACAGACCCAGAAAACCAACCAAGCTGAGGTGTGATGTGGTAGGGCCCCACCGCTGGCACCTGGACCGCTGACCCAGCAGAGAGAGCTGCAGGGTGCAATAAGTGGTGCGGTGTGGGAGCTCTTCCCAGGGATGGGATCAAGGGGGGAGGTTTCCCTCCCAGCTGCCTGTCCTACCAGAGGATGGCAGGATGAAGCAGGTGCTCAGCACCTACACCCCCAGCTCTGAGAAACCCTCCAGAGAACATGCTGGGCCCAGTATACACGGAGTGCCTGAGGAAATCCTGTGAAAGAAACCTGTGCCCCTCCTCAGGGAAAAATGATAGACAGATATTTGGTAAGGTTAGGTCACTCCCAGGCCTGTCCTGCTGGCACAGCTGGGGAGGCGATGCACCATGGTGAAAAAGAAGAAATGGCAGCGGGGTTTGGGATGGGGACACAGTAAGAGAGTGTAACTGAAGAAGTCTAGTGTCTTGAAATATCTTCAACTCTGTTTTCTCCCTTCAGAATAGCATCACTTGCATATATCTATGAAACTGCTTTAAAGCGAAAAATTGTGCTCTCCAGACTAGCTTCACATGGGTGCCAGAGAGGTAATTTTTTCCAGTTAGAGAAAACACTGCATTTGAAAATATCTGCTTTGAAAATCAAGTAACAGATATTCATTGAGGCTGGTTTCCTAGAGCAGCCATCAGTTTCCAGACGCAGAAGTTCTCAGAGGCTTCCAAATTTCACATTCACTTTCTTTACTTTCTCCGTATAAATATATAGAGATAAAAATAGAGCACAGTGTATTAGGCAGGGTTTTCTTCACCAGTGACATTAAGACCAGGAACATATGTGATGTAGAAGCACTGGAAGATGACCAGCTGTGCTCTCAGTCTGTTCAGTCTGTTAATAGGACTAAACTTTCAGCTTTAGGCATTCTGGGGTACAGGTTGCAATGTAATAAGAAACATGGAAGAAAATGAAATATGAAATTGGATAATGTATTTAATTTACTATACTAATAGGCAGCAGTCTAGTTATGATGTTGCCAAACAAGCGTATTTAGTATTTTGCTATGGTGAGTTATTCTGGGCGTAAACTAATTTTCAGAGAACAGCCCCATTTGAGGAGGGGAAACAAAAATGTCAAGTCAAAACCTACTGCTCTTTATCACTTTTAAGGCAAACTAGATATTTAGAAATGTGTCAGAACAGACAAACTAGTTTTATTTTTCCATAAGAAGCCATGCCAGTTTTTCTCCTTTTCTTTATCTTAAGCAGATTACTGTCATCACCACTCTTGCCAACAAGCAGACTCATTGGAATATTTTTCAAAAATGAACACAAATACTGGATGCGAGCAGGTGGAATGAATTAATTATAAGCATATGGTTCTAACATAACGATTTCTGCAGTGTACTGTCGAGACATCTAAGGGTCTAGCTATACAACACACTTTGGCAACAAAGCTGCTTTAAGAAATTATCAGTTACACGGATATAAATGTTTGTGGAGCCAGACTTACTGAAATGATCCAGACTGAACATCCTGCCACACACACACATTTCTAGGACAGTTTTTATCTCTAAGCCATGGCAATGGTGTGGTTTACACTGTTCTCCCAGTTACGTTAGCACAACTGAACATGGCGTCAAACAAACACAGCAGGCAGGGACTGGGAGCATCGGTGGGGAAACGGTGCTTCTTAGGCCAGTTTCACACAGTACCTTGTACAGCTGTAAAATATGTCCTGTGCTAGCCTATATCGACTGCAATTCCAGGCTGCAAGTCCTTTTGTGGTAGAGGCAACTCAAGATGTTCCTGGCTTGCACTGATCCTTGACTAATTCCCAATCTCCCTTACTGGTGCAATTCATTACTCCCTTATTCGGTGGAGGTGATCTCTGACATAGACCAGCGAAAAGGTCTGAATTAGAGAAAGACAACTAGACAACAATCTTAAAAAAAAGAAGAAAAGAAAGATCCCAGATCCACATAGCCACATATAGCGGGGTCAGCTGGAGGCAAGAAGCAGCAGGAGTGGGCTGGCCACTCCTTTAATGCCAGCACCAGGTACAGCTCAGCAGCACAGACCCTGGTGCAGCATTGGCCACCCTACTTTAGAGTAGAATAATATTATGGCTTTATATTGATCACATTTTCACATGCAAATTCCCCCCTTTTTTGTTAGTTAATTTAAAATGTAATAAAACTACAAATATCCTGAATATTTAATTGTTATTCATTATATTGGGTTTTATTAAATTAAGCAGAAATGTGATGTGGCATTTTTGAAGATGGTTGTGAAGCAGAACAGATCAGAAATCAATAAATGTTTGTAGATTTTTGCAATCCAATCTGAATTCAGATATGAATTTGTGCCATTATTTTGTTTAAAAAAGCTTGCTTGTCTTTTCAGAGCATATTTATGATTATCTAAGAGCTCAATTTTTGTAAAATCTACTGTGAGACTAGTGCTTTGAAAAAATCAGATCCCCTTCTTGAAGGGCTTGAATACAGCTTCACATGGAAACTCATTTCTGTAAATATTGCTTTCTAAATCGGTCTTTA
Organism: Balaeniceps rex; assembly: GCA_013401315.1. Lineage (NCBI taxonomy): Eukaryota > Metazoa > Chordata > Aves > Pelecaniformes > Balaenicipitidae > Balaeniceps > Balaeniceps rex. The sequence goes on from VYZW01019827.1 coordinate 13,409, forward strand.
GATCCAGATTCATTTTTTGGTCTCGAGCCCTGCAGAATGGCCCAATATGGCACCTTACAGCTGCCATGAGAGGACAAGCAACCATAATGTTAGAGATCAAAGCAAATGCTGTTGTTCTTAACAAAGATTTCACATGAAAATTATCACGATACTTTAGAGCAAACAGACAAAAAACCCCAAACCACTGGCTTTTGTATAATCCAGCAGATGGTGCTATGATGCAATGAACTGGTTCAAGAATACAAGAAATACAACGGATGTGAACATTTTATTCCTTTACCTGGTGGTGCTGCTGCTTTTTTGGTGGCTGGTTTGGCTGCAGGAGCTTTTGCTGGCTCTTAAAAAAAGAGAACAAATTAAACTAATTACTACAAAGCATTATATCTTAAAAAACCAGAAATCTGAGGAAAGGCTTCCAGTGAGGTACAGCCTGTAGCAATTTTTTCACTGAAGAGTTAGACAAAGAGATTACCCAAAAAGAAAAGAGCTGAGTTGCCTTCAATAAACTCAAAGGCATCAACAAAACAGCCAGGTGAAGGGCCAGTAAACTCTTGCCATTAGGCACTGAATCACTTCTTTTAGCTTTTTCTGTCTAGTAATTCAGTACCTATTGGCAAAGCAGACCAAAGCATGTATCTAGGGGTTCAGGCATGGCCTCACCACTGAGGCAGCAGCTATGGGCTGGGAGCCTCCACATTTGATCTTGCGGCTACGAGAGCAGAAGGCCCCGAACCAGCATACGGCAGCTGGCGAGGATTCACTGCTGTGAATTCAGCAGTGGTGCTTCTTGGGATCCCACAGCTATTCGGGGTGGCATCCTTTCCCCTAATCTGAATCTCTCCCTGATGAGAAAAGGTGAAATTGGGCTACTTCTGCAAAGTACATTCCCAGACACAGCTACACCCGGAATTTCTCTCCATCTTGAGGAATGGAGGAGCGTTAGGAGAACAACTTCATGTTTGCTCCTGCACTTGAAAGAGCAACGGCTGGGTTCTCCTAGCAGAGAAACAGGCCCTCTCAGGCTGCTTAACTGCAGTCCTTCTGTTCTTGGTCTTTTCATGAAACAGTTGCACTATCCTCTCTTTGCTGAGGTAGGATTTTTCCTTGCCGAATGAAGGTCCAAACGATGAAAGGTATGTGCATCCCCAAGCAGACTTGGAGAATCTCAGCCCTGGATAGAAGAACCTAACTAACCTACTAGATTTACTTACTCTTTACTAGTGTTTAGGTAATCATTTTTATCCCCAGGAACTATTAAAACAGACTGTACTTAAACCACAATAATTTAACAAATTTCCATAAGCTAGATTCCACCCACTTTCATAATGTTTTTTTTCTTTATCAACTAGAAAATCCTCTAACTTAAAATTCACATTTCCATATTGTGAGAGGAAATAATTAATCATTTTAATCACAATCTGAACTACGGAATGCCAAAAAAATGTTAGTTAATCCTTCACATCTGTCACTGTGTTATTACAAAGAATATGGCTAAATCAGGAACATAATTTTGAGTTCTTCCCCTCCAGTCTTTTGACAAGTTCATAAAAGATGCATCAGATTGTCTTGTGAAACAGAATGAAAACAAAATATAGTTTGCATGTGTGGGATTGTTTTGTTTCCATCCATTTAAAAGTCTGCAGCAGATAATTATATCCTAACTTAGTTATTATCACAGCATTGTAATTACTTGGGGTGCTCACCCCTCCTTCAGGGAAATATGTAGAAGACCTTGAAGAAGAGTTTACTCAGTAAACTTCCTAAGTGCCTGTTCTTGCAGAAGAAGCGGAAGATCCAACACACATTCTACAAGTGACAAGATGGACTTAATACAAAACTGCAGCACTCCTGCGTTTATTCCCCTCTGAGCTCTCAGCTAGAGCTTGCTGGCCAGTGAGACTTTTTTTCACTTTTTGTTCATAACATCTGTGAAAAAAAATTAAGCTAAGATTCTTTTTGTTCTACCAAGATTTTTATTTTCATTTGAAATATTTCATTTCTGAGCAACTAAAATATTTTTAATTGAGGAAAAAATTTAAAATGAAGGATATTTTTGACCAAAACCTTCTGTAATTTATTTACTTTTTATTTAACTTTTCAGTAGCATTGAAACAAAAGTGCCAAATGTTTTGACTTCCTTTTGTAAGTATATGCTTTTTAGTTTGTAATTCACAAATTATTTCAGTGTTAATGAGTCTGCATCTTTATACGAACAAGTTTCAGCTGAAAATTTCACCCTGCAAATTTCACTCATGCGATGGAGCTGGGAAGTTTTGCCATGACAGCTGCTGGGGAGTTATCCCATGAGAGCAATCATGTGCCTAAATCAATAGATCCTTTAAGACCTGCTTGCAAACAGGCAGTTATTTCACTAACAGGACATTACTTGTAGAGTAAGTCCATTGAATCTTTTGTTCAGTGTTTCTGCAAAAAAAAAGGAAACCAATATATAAGCTTTTCTTGATTGCTAAAAGAAATCTTTTAATAAATTCCTGCAAAACTGGGGAAGGCAGGGGATTCTTCTGCCATACAGGTCTGGAAAGATCATATATGGAGATGGGAGTCAGTGTATTCTTTAATCATGAATTTGTATAAGATTTCAAAGCCCCATAGCTTTCCTAATTTTTCTTATATACCGTACTTTCAGAATGGAGATCTGAGCAGATGAAGTCTTGCCAGTGAAACTGTCTTATTATCCTTACTGTATTGAGGTATTGATGCTTGCAAATTTGTAGAAAAGGAAGGTGTTAAGAGTTCCCTTGTTAATAATATCATGTTCTCAGAGCATTTTTTTGGTTATTTATGCAGAAGAGCCCAGCCCCTACCTCTCTTCTGCCTCAGAAGTCTATGCCTGAATCTGAGGTAACTAGATAGGTAGGGCCCTTCTTTTGCATCTGTGAAGATAAATTTGGTAGTCCTGAGCATGTTGGACTCTCAGGCTTCTCAGCCCATTTACCAAATTTGTTGCCACTGAGAGTATGTTCAGCTGAGACCTCTTTTGACATTTCCTTCCCCATGAAACCTTTGTTTTTAAAGACATTGATAGAAAAGAGGGGAAGGTAAAACTGTCAGTCACAAAGAGGAGTGTGGAATTAGAAGTAGGATAAGAATGGATTTAGAAAGTAGGAGGCAGTTGAAGTCTAAACATGTCATTTTTCAATTATAAATGGTGTAGCTACTTTCTTCTTTGTATTTTCAACAATTCAATAACTATTATTTTGGATTATTGAAACATGCTGTTTGAAACTACATGATATATAAAAGAGATCATAACCTATGGCACAGTATTTTCTTACTTTTGAGTTCTTTGGACACAGCAGCTTCTTTTTTATCTGTAAGATAAAAAACCACATATGCATAAAAACATAGTTAGGAAGGATATAGGTAGATAGAAAACTGTACTGTGTGCTTTAGAGGTGAAAAAACTTATTTGCTGCAAAGGGCATTTGAATGATGCAGTGAATCAGTTCACTTCTGTTTCATGGTACAGTTGCACTAGTTTAACCTTAAGTTAAAACAAAATTAAACAAAAACCATTTTTGTTTAATTTCAATATTGTAATATGTGAGATTCGACATGTGATTGAGTTACCATGGCTTACGTGTACTAGCTGAGCAATGGTTGCTCACTGTGTGCACATTGTCAGCTTGCAGAAATGCAAGGGAAGATGTACTAGGAGCCTGAGAATAGAGACATGTAATGAAAGGCATTATCTTCCTACAATTGTTGACAACTGTACAATTGAGGCCTAGTTTGGAAGGCTCCACATTAACACCTAGCCAAAACTCCAGCTGCCACATATTTCCCACATGCCAAAACAAATAGAAGATTTACAGCTGAAGAGAAGAGAGAGAGAATCTGAGCCATCCCTCCAGTCCAGCCTGGAGGCAAGGTCCCTGGTTCTCCAAGCTTTTCCCAATGTTCAATTAAAGTTCAAGCTCATGCATTTGCTTCATGTTTGTGAAAAGAGCACACATGTGACCCTTACCAAAACTGAGCCAGCATGGAGTAGCTTATGAACCTGAAGAAACTCAATCAGTCCTACCCATGGACCATGTAAGAGTAAGCAAAGTCTGTCCTTGGTTGATTTAAATAAAGTTAAAATAAACTATATCAAAATACAGCATGGCCAGGCAGCCTACCAGGGAGACTTAGTTAAGCTGTTCAGTCTCATCTTCAGTTAAGGTGGCATTTTTGTGCCAGTTTTTTGTAGGACTTTTTTTCTGATGGCTGAGAGAAGATTTGGAGTCTTTACTAAGTAGATGTATGTGGGCAGAAATACTCAGCTATAGCTTCTCTCTCCATTATAATTCTTGGTGCTATTCTACCTCAGGGCTTTTAGTTGGATACAAAAATCGGCCATTTTTATAACCATGCTTGGGGTCTTATGTACCTTTTTCACTAGTCTCATTTGTACAACTAAGAAATGATTCAAGGAGGTCCTGTGAGACAGGAAGCAAAGAGATGTGTAGAGTAGTGGTAGAAGTTATTCCCCTGGGTGCCCATGAGGAAATGAACATCCTCTCTAATAATCTATAGCCTGCCTAAAATATAGGCAGGATAAAGCTTTTGTCCACAACATATATGAATGATAAATTAATTGTGCTCTTAAACACTAATACAAGAAATACTTCAGGTCAGAAGCTGCCAAAATAAGTAGCTTGCAAAACCAAGACTATCCCATTTCTGATAATAATATAAAGTTGCTTCAGTTTCTGTTGCTCTCTAACTTGTTGTGAAGAAGTTGATATGAGATAAGGTCATGCAAATGACTGCCAAGTAGTCTAATAAAAAGTCTTGAAAAATTCAGAGGAAAATACATTTCTATTTGGGTGATATGCTGCTCTGAACTGAAATGTTTCTAGGTTAATCCTCTGCTTCCACTAACTCTCTGTGAAAGCATGTTTTGCAGGCATTACTTCAAAGTATGATAATTACCACATTTAGATGAAATTAATCATGAGGCAGCTTTCAGCCACGTTATCTGGCTAAGGAGCCTATTGAAGCCTTCAAGAAGTGCCTATTAGTTGCCAGATATGGAAATTTTAAAAGGTGTATATTGCAGCGATATGAATCATTTATCACAATAATCTTCTATTGCTGGAGGTTATAAAAAAAAAATTAGCAGCATCATTTATAATAACAGAGTGGATCTAAATAAAGCCCTCAAGTTCTTTCTTTCCTTTTTTCATATAACTCATAATTTATTAGGACAACATACTTTAATATATTTTAGAGTCATAATTTATGTTAAAAGAATCAATGTGTTTTTCCATCATCTGAAATACATAACATATAGTAAATTCTGACTAAATGTCTGGTCAATTTTTCCAGTAAGAAAATCTTATAATTTGTGGGGAGTGCGTGGTGTGGTGTGTGTATTTTTGTTGGTGTTTTTTTTTTTAAGAGCAGAAGAATTACCAATAGCTGATTCCAATAGCCCATGTTGATATGAAAATATAAATATTTTTACTCTTAGGCTATTCTTTTCAAGCCAAGATGCCTGAAGTTTGATTTCTAAACCCATATTTATGCAACTAGGCTGGAATGATTTACAAAAAATTGTCCAGAGGAAGTTTTGCAGGACCTTGAACCATGAGTGTTCCTTTGAAGGTATGTAACATTTACATCTAGGCACCTCACTCTTGAATGAAATAAATGACCTAACTGCAAAGAACCGAACAATTGGTAGATCTCACAGAAGGAGGGAAAACTGATCAGGACTTCTGAAGTCCCTAAACATAGTTATCTGCTATAAGGCACAAATAGCACGTAATTAAACAACTCAAAGGAAAATAATACCAAAAATGAATTGGACAATGAGTTATATTACTGTAA
>VYZW01019827.1:30598-44579 GCA_013401315.1 Balaeniceps rex
GTAACGTTATTTATACTCTGCATAGCCTTGAAAGTGCTCAACTCACAATAGTTAGCAAAGGCGCCACTGAAAGGTGTTTAAAGCTTATTCATCTGCTGCTAACATTTCATGGACAGAGCAGACACCTCAGACAGTGAATATTCACCTTCTTCTCTTCTAGAGCTTTCTTTGCACAACACATAGAGGTAGGCAAGGATGGGAAGGGAGACTGTTTCCTCTAAAGCCGATTCATGCTAAATGAAAGAGGAGGTCAGTCTTCCACCTCAGAGTCACCACATCAGTCGCAATGGAGGGTTAGTCTTACGTTGAGCCAGTTATTACTGTGAGGTGAGTGAGAGACAAGGGGAAGGCAGGAAAAACTTGTTTCTATTTTTTACCTCTTTGCATTTCACCTCATTTCTAGCTCTTGAACACTAAACCCTAACCATGTCCTGGAAGGGCATAAGTGTTTGATTTGGTCTTGGTATAAATAACGTTACCATTCCCAGCTGAAGAACTTTTTCAACAAGCAATAAGGGACAATATTTTCAGAAACACCACAGTGACCTTGCAGCCTCTGTACTTTTTTCAAAAGTGGTAGAGGTGTTTAGGAGCTCAGTTTTCACAGAAAATCAATGTTTTGATTTTCTCAAAAACGAGAGTTATGTGTCTGGCCTACTTTGACACGCTTGTAAATCCCACCAGGTGCGATGCTACTTCTTTAGGCACCTAAATATCTTTGAAATCATGTTGTCAATCACTGCTGATGATGGAGCATAGAATTCAAAGCCCACTGACTGCTTTGAAACTTTCAGTGTAGGACATATTTGAGCTGCTTTTGTCTTGTTTCTGGAGCAGACTCCCTTAAGACCCAGTCACATGAAGACCATGGGAATTGTTTTTCTGCTGTGTTTGCATCTCTGCTCTGCTGGATTTTTTGTCTTGTCCCTCACTGTGACCCTGTTTCTATTCTTCTGTTTTTATCTGTGTGGGGAGATACAATTTGATCTTTACTAAATAGCCGTATCTATCTCTTGGTGATTTCTGGAAATACAAATTACAAAAGAAGGCTTTCCTATTTTCCATGGAAGACAATACTTAGAGGATGACTACCAGTCAGGTGTTCAGCTTACAATGGCTTATAAAAATAATGTAGAGAGGAATTTCCATTTTTCCAATGAACCTGCAAGACAGTTGCCTCCAGCTGCATTCCTGCACTGACTCTCCACTCCATTCACTTTTAGCTTATCATGTGTATCTCTGAGGATATACCTCTGTAATGTTCAAGGCTAGAACACACCATCAGGTTATCTAGTCTGACGCTTTGTTGTCAGAGACTCTTATATTTCAACTAGGCACCTTTTCAGCTGATGTGTATCTTCCATTAGGTAAACAATCATCTTCTGCAGACATCAGGGAAAGCAATATCCACCCTATGCTGTCGTAGTTTATCACTCTTAGTGTTAAGAGCATGTACCTCATTTTCAGTCTGGATTCAGTTAGCTTCAGCTCCCAGTCGTTCATTCTTGTTAAACTCTTCCTACTAGATTAAAGAGAGCTATAGTAGCCAGAACCATTTTTTTCTGTGAAGGTACTTAGTATCCACAATAACAAAGTCACCTCTTTCTGAAGAGATGGATAGAATACTTTATTCCTCTCTGTGAAGAATATCCTTAATTTGTAAATAACTTGAGTGACTTTTTTCTGTTCCTTCTCCAATTTGGACACCATATTGACAAGTTCGAGTCTCTCCAGTGCCTTGTACACGGGAGATGTGTCACCATGGTCTGTGTTCCCTGTTGTTTATAATTTCATGGCTACATGGAAAAAAAATCAACCTCAACTTGCTATTCACCTTGCCAGTTTTAAAGCTACTTTCCAGATGTAAATATAAATGGCAATATAACACATGAGGCAGTAGGGAGTTGGGCCCTGAGGTTAGAAAGACTATATTTGGGTGTCACAAGAGAGTATAACTCTGAGTAATGGGATAAAATTAAGCAAGAGAAAATTTAGGCAGACTGGAATGAAATACTTCTTAAGTGTGAGATCTATTAGGTTGTAGAATAATCTTCTGTGGGAATTGATGGAGGCCTAGTTACTTCAGACATTTAAAACTAAACTGGATAAAGCACTTGAAGACATTCTGTAAGGAATTATCCTGTGTTGCCAGAGGGAAGGATTAGATGACCTAGTAGGTCATTTCCATCTCCGCTTTCTGTGATTTTGTTGTACAAAACCCCACAAACAGGAAATTGTTATCAAAGTCAAGAGATGCCACTAAACCCTGTCTGTGTCAGAAAAAGAAGAGTGAATAACATCACCTGTTGGTAACTGTGTGGGAATCCTAATCCTGCATTTCTGCAGGTTAGTAAATACAACCAGTGCTGAGGGCTGAGTGCATAGCTTGTGTCTGAAAACAGAAACCTCTACTAATGCAAAAATTTCAGAAAAGTGCAGGTGAGTTACGAATAGGATCCAGGAGAAGAGGAGTAGGAAAGAAAAAATCAGGATTGGCCAGACATGCATAACAGTGTCATGAGCGAGGAATTAGTCAGGAATGAATCAGCCTGTAGTACAGGAGATGAAACCTGAAGCTCCAGTCAGCCAGCTGGGAAAACTAGATGTTTTTTATATGCTTTGTTGTATGGGCATTGATTCATATCATGATATTACCAAGTGAAATCATAGTTGAGACCAGAGCCCAGGGTCTTTGCTAAGGGTTCTACAAATACACAACAAGCCAAGCCATGGCCCCTGCAGAAATGTACAAGTGGATGAACAGTAGAGCAGAGAAAGCTGTCAAAAGAATGTTCATAAGTAATACCCTAGAGAAGGATCACACAGTTCTAAGGTCCATAACTTGATCTTCCTGTCTTTTGTGTGTGTGCTTTAACATGATTTGTTCCTAAATTTGCTCTCAACTCATAATACACTATGCTCCCTTAATTATTGCTCTTATACGTTCATTTGTCTGCATGAGGAATCACTAGGCAACTCATTGCTTATTATTTCTGTTAGTTAATTTTTACATTTATCTCTCCTCCTAATCTCTCTAAACCTCACTGCAAATAAACAATAGGTTCTTGTACTGGGTTTGGTTGGGATGGAGTTAATTTTCTTCATAGCAGCCTGTGTGGTGTTGTGTTTTGGATTTGTGGCTCAAACGTTGTTAACACACCAGTGTTTTGGCTATTGCTGAACAGTGCTTGCACAGCGTCAAGGCTTTCTCTTTCTCCCACTGTGTTTGCTCCCACCAAGCTGGGAAAACGCTGGGAGGGGACACAGCTGGGACAGCTGACCCAAATTTGCCAAAGCGATATTCCCTACCATATAAAGTCGTGCTCAGCAGTAAAAACTGAGGGTAGAGGAAGAACAGGGGGAAGGCTGGCCATTGCTCAGACTGGCTGGGCATTGGTCTCCTTGTGGGAAGTGGTGAGTGATTGCCATTGAGTCACTTGGTTTTGTCCTCTTTCTTTCACTTATTAAGCTGTCTTTGTCTCGACCTATGAGTTTTCTTGCTTTTGCTCTTCTTATTCTCTCTCCTGTCCTGTTGGCGGGTGGGGAGTGAGCGAGCAGCTGTGTGGGTGTTTAGCTGCTGGCCAAGGTCAACCCACTACAGTGTCTTTGTTTCATTAAAAAAAAAAGTGAAGCAAAGAAACAGTCAGACAGGGTTCTACCCCTCAAAACTACTACCTTCTACATGTTGCAGCAGCCACTCTGAAAACAGGCCTGGACAATCCAAAATGCACAATAACATGTATACATGCACCCCAGTTCCTCACCACCACAGTTTTTAACTTTTCCTCATACTTTGTCTAATAAGCCACAAGAAAATTAATGAATAAACATATTTCGTTTTCTGTATGTGACCAGCCACTTTCAAAATACCTTGGGCTCTCTTGGTCTGGCTTCACAACTCCATTTTGCCCTTGTGAGCAGCCTAAATGGAAACAGCCTCTACACCTCACTGGCCCTTGCAAATCTGACGCTGGGGTTCTTCTGAAAGCACCCATCACCCTCCCATCTGCTGGCATCTGTTGTGTGACATCTATCACATTAGGGAACATGAGACACATGGCAGTGCCCAAGCTGGGCTGCTGAAAGCTGTCAGCACTTCAGTTATTTGCTAGCTGGAAATACACTCCTGGGAGTGGGCAAGGCAGAGTGAGGAGTTTCAAACCCTGCTCTTGAGAGACAACAGAGATGTCTTCCTACAAATGTGTGCAAGCACAGCCCATTTGCTCATCAGAAAAAATCTGGGATCAACATTTGGATCCCAGATGAAGCGTTCAATCCATTGCAGATGGATCAATCCAAAGCATTTCAGGCAGTGTGGTGTGCATCTACTCTTCTAGATCAGTGGGTATGCCAAGCATGGTTTTTTCCCTAAGTATAAATTTATGTCATAAGGTATATTTTAGTTCATTTTTACTTTTCTGGCAGTGCTGAAAGTACTGTCATTCCAAAATGTTTCTTCTGAGAATGGTGTCACATTTGGATAACATTCTAACATCTTTCTAGCCATGAAAGCAAGAGGATAAGGAGTGTATGGAAATAAGTAATAGGTTCACCATTTCATCAACAAACTCTTTAAATAGCCACATTTGAAAGTAAACAACAAAAAATCCAGGCATATAGAATGAAAGAAAAAGATAATTGGCCACCAGATGTCAGTAGTCATTCTCTTAATGTAATGGAAGGATTAATATCAAGACTGCAAGGGTAATGGCTGAACCAAGGAAGTCACGAAATTAAATGGATTTTTTGTTGTTGTTCAGACCAGGAATTTAAAGATGATCAGAGGAATTTGTCTTCCTGTCTGTATAGAGCACAATAACTAAGAACACACTGTTGATGTGTAAAATGGTCTTTTCCCTCCATTTCCTACTAAATCTTTGCTTTTTTGCAAATTACTAAGACTGGCCTTTAAAGTAAAGAAAGTACAGTTTATGAAAATGCATCTGTGGACAAGCCATGCAAAAAATCACTGGGACCTGGTAGGTCTTGTTTGCTCTTGCCTGATCACCTCCGCTCTTCTCTGCCTACCTAATACTATAACATCCCTCCTCCAAAGCATGATTAAACATAGACTTTCCTCCCAGATACATGATCTCACTGGATGACAGTGTAGCAAGAATAACCTGGTTAACCTGGTTCTGTGGCAGTCATAAAGTAATTTTTTCAGTTTTTACATATAAGATTAAATTTTAGTTTATTTTTTCATGACTTCAGAGTGTGTTCGCTTGATTGTTACAGTGATATCATTAAAACGTACCCCAGTGTAACTTTAAACCCCCAGAGACTTTTCCTATTCAGGAGGCAAAGATTTACGACTCACCGCTCCCCTCCTCTGCTAACACTGTCTGGTGTGAAACATATGACACGGTATCATGCGTCATAGATATATCTTTATCATAGTCATATCTTTATCAGTGATCTGAATGAGAGGATCGAGTGCACCCTCAGTAAGTTTGCAGACGACACCGAGTTGGGTGGGACTGTTGATCTACTTGAGGGTAGAAAGGCTCTACAGAGGGATCTGGACAGGCTGGATTGATGGGTCGAGACGAGCACTATGAGATTCAACAAGGCCAAGTGCTGGGTCCTGCACTTGGGTCACAACAATCCCATGCAACGCTACAGGCTTGGGGAAGAGTAGCAGGAAAGCTGTGTGGTGGAAGAGGAGCTGGGGGTGTTGGTTGACAGCCGGCTGAATATGAGCCAGCAGTGTGCCCAGGTGGCCAAGGCGGCCAATAGCATCCTGGCTTGTATCAGAAACAGTGTGGCCAGCAGGACTAGGGAGGTGATTGTCCCCCTGTACTCGGCACTGGTGAGGCCGCACCTTGACTGCTGTGTTCAGTTTTGGGCCTCTCACTGCAAGAAAGACATTGAAGTGCTGGAGCGTGTCCAAAGAAGGGCAACGAAGATGGTGAAGGGTTTAGAGCACAAGTCTTATGAGGAGTGGCTGAGGGAACTGGGGTTGTTTAGCCTGGAGAAGAGGAGGCTGAGGGGAGGCCTTATTGTTCTCTACAACTACCTGAAAGGAGGTTGTAGCGAGGTGGGTGTCGGTCTCTTCTCCCAAGTAACAAGCGATAGGACAAGAGGAAACGACCTCAAGTTGCACCAGGGGAGGTTTAGATTGGATATTAGGAAAAAGTTTTTCATTGAAAGGGTTATGAAGCATTGGAACAGGCTGCCCAGGGAAGTGGTTGAGTCACCATCCCTGGAGGTATTTAAAAGATGTGTAGATGTGGTGCTTTTAGGGACATGGTTTAGTGGGACTTGGTAACGTTAGGTTTACGATTGGATTCAATGATCTTAAAGGTCTTTTCCAACCTTAATGATTCTATGACTCTATGATAGATGCATCCACAACACTGGATGTGCAACCACTGCAACTCAGCTCCCTGATTTAGATAGGGGCTGCAACGGTCCTTAGTAAGGGCTTGGATGCTCTGTTGGGAGCATACATGTACCAATACAGCAAAATACAAGTTAGATCATGCTCCCTGATTGGGGTGAGTTGATCTGCATGTCAAGACCTTGACTTGTTTATCTCTGCTAAGCAGAACTTCTCAGGCAGGTACCTGGGTTTGACACCCTGAAAACGTTTGTCACTGAGGGTCAGAGCCTAGGGATTCCTGAGCACTTGTCCAGCTGATCAGGCCTTATGTTTTTAAGCAAAAACATTTTCTTCCTAAACATCATTTGCATTGGTTAGTGTTCCTGGTTTTTCATTAGGGAAATAATGAAAGTGTATAAAAGTTTGGGATCTTTAATCCAGCTAGCATTGGTTTGGTTTTCAGAAGTTACATGTTATAAGCCCCATGGACAACTGGCCTGGGAGACATGTCTGTACCTGAATTTCCCTGAGTGGAAAGTGGAGGAAAAGGCAGTGACTATCCTTCTAAAGTGATACTATCAAAAAAAGCTCAAATACAGGACCTAGGTATTTTTATTACCACTATTATTTGAAATTATGCAGCAATAACAGGAAGGTAAGATCATCAATGACAGCTGAGCAGAGCTTTAGTTAGGAAATGGTGTGATGATCCAGGCTGACATTTTCATTGCTTTATAAGCTCATTTATTACCTATTTTATTTGTTGTGAGAACCAAAACAAAGTGGGAAAGGAGTCTGCAGCAATCAAACTTAAAGAGAAAGGCTGTGTGTGAACATCATGAATTTTTAGGAAAGCTGATACAAGAAGCAGCAGAGAAGCTCCAGACTGTTCAGACTCTGAGAAAGGGACCATCAGGAAACACTCTGTAAAACCATGAGTACCTGAAAACATCAATCTCTGCATATTCATTTTCATGTAGGGCTGGGTGCCAAAGCTTTAACAGAGAGGGTCCCCTTTCTCAGTCAGATTGAAGGCTGCACCCCTCCGAGCCGATGCGTCCCAACCACCAGGAGCTTTGGGAGAGCCTGGCAAAGGCTTGTCTGTGCCGAGGCTCAGCAAGCCCCTTCACAGGGATTTGGAGATGTAGCTCCTTCTTTATCCAGAGTAGCTCTGGATAGATTTTTGTAAAAAGTTTTGAAGTGTGACTGTGCCAGATCCTTGTGTCTGACAATTATGTTTGTTTAAGCAAGACCTCTGAGTTTGTAACAATGGAATTATCTTTTTTTCAGGACAATTAACACAATGTTTTTGTATGAGCTGAAGGTCAGAGGATTAATGTGGTTTTATCTACAATGCATTTTTAAAAGCTAATTAAGAATCATTCAGTTCACTCTGTACTAAAGACTGAGAACATTTCACATTAGATGACTCTTGCTCCTCTGCAGCAGCAGAGAGAGAGAGGGAGGGATGGAGGAAGAAAGGAACGGAGAAGAGTGAGCTGGCATGCAAATAAACAAATACATCACAGGGATGCAGTTAATGGAGAGCAATAAAAAAACTCTATTCTGGTAACACTAGAGATAAAATTGTCTTCTGGACAAAAGGGCTAATCTAAAATATTAATCAGCAAAAATATTCAGTATTTGCAGTCACAAGTATTCCTTGCTACAGGAAAAGAGATGGAGAGGAACAGAGGGAAGTGCTGCTCTCAGAGCATTATTGTAGAGATGTTTTTCTCACCTAGTGCTTATGGAACATCTCCTCCTCTCTCTCTCTCTTGCGCCTGACAGCCTGCACACACCACGGTTCCTCTGTGGGGAAAGCCTGGTTAACGGGCCTCCTGTCAGAGGTGAGTTTTCTGGGAGGAGGTATGCGAGGGTGAGGAGCAGAGGTGGGACTGGGGTGCCAAGGCAGCCAGCTCCTAGCAGAAGGAGCTGCCTGCTGCCACGGGGATGGGTGCGGGTGGCGGTGAGGAGGCAGCATGCCCTGAACGCACCTTGGCTTCAGGGACTGCAAAGGTTGGGGGAAGCAAAACGAGACACAAAATCAGAGGCGTCCAAAGGTAACGCGAGGATTTGAAAACCAGGGCGAGGAGTTTATTTTTAACGCAGTGGCCTCTGCCTAGTCTTTTAATGGGAAAAGGTAAGAAAATTGGAAACTGTTCCTGCACTCCTGCTTTTGGATGCTTATCTACGCTGCTGATTCAAGTGCTCTGAGGTTCATTTGCTGTGTCTGCCCAAAGCATGTAAATACTATCAGACACTGAGGTGCCTCATTTCAAAACTGGGCTATGCACTACTATTCTGTTGATCAAATGTGGCAATTATTTCAGGCTTAAAACCTTTTAGCAATAACAATAGGTGCTGCCAATCAAAGCTTAAAAGTACACACGCATTCAAAGAGCAAGCTGAATGAGGAATAACAGCAACATGTGTAGCTAGAATATATTATGGATTACCAGCCTCTTACACAAAGGCTAGTAAACTCTTCAAAATGCAGCAACCTACGGAGCTAATAAAAGGGACAGAAATATGTGGATGTCTCAGTTTGTCTAATTTGTGTCTTTCTAGCATTGGTAGGATGACTCACTGGATTTAGCAACAGCTTGTGAAGATGAACATATTAATAACTTTATGCAGCAGCTCTGCCATAAAATGCAATCTTTTACAATTCTGTATTCTCAAGTGAAATACAAGCTTAGAACCAGAATAAAATTAGAAGAGATATTTGAATTGTCAGCTTATTTTCTTTTTAAATCTGTGTTTATACATTTAAATATGCAACTTAACTTGGAAAAGAGTATTCCCTTTCATCCCCATCCCTTCCCCCATGTGCCCCTCCCTACTATAAAAGACTGAAGTATATTTAAATACGGGGCTACCAGGATAGTACTCCAAGGTATTCTGTGTCATTCTGTGTATTTTTGTATTGTACCAAACATGAATTAACATTTTTCTTCTCATCCATAAACACTTGAATAGGAAAGCTTATGTAGACCATGCACAACTCAATGGCAAAGAAGCCAGTTGCATATTGAAATTTGCTTATGTAATCTACAATGTTAGTAAACAATGGGATATATACCCTTTCAGCCTTTGAGAAAATTCAACAGATTTGAATAATTAGATAACTGAGCACAAGGCTTGCCTTGAGGACATAGAAACTATAGCCCTGAATCTTTCAATCCTATTTTAAACCTTTCTCCATGGTTTTAGGCACCACTCTAGTCTACAGAAAGGTTCACCTGAGTACTTGATGGCTTGTAGAAAGTTATATAGAAAGTGTCTGAAAAAGCAGCAAGTAGAGGCAGTGTTTCTAGGTATTAAGAGGATGACCAAACCACTAGACTGACCATTTTGTTTCTCCTTGTTTTTAATGAGACTTGATTTTAACAAGGCTGTTTCACAGACTGTGTCACTTATTGGAGAGATGTTTGCATTTGTGCATTAAACATACTTGCAAATTTACTGAAATAACGGGAAAGAAAAGATACAACAATTTTAGTGTAGACAAGACCCAAATGTCAGTTTCTAATCTTATTGAAAAATATATCTTTTTATGCTAAATAGCATGAAAAACAATTGATTAAGTTCAGGACATTCACTAACTTTATTTTTAACTTTTAAAAAAAATATTTTCTGGGTGTGGATAGAAAGAAAACTCAGAAAGATAACTTATCTATTTTCTACCATATTAAGTGGTTTGATATGTTGATGTTTCTATTTATTATTTAAAATGAGCTGAATTTGTGAAATAATTAATGCAAAAATCTATGCACTCCATTCATTCTTACCATGGCACGCACCCTTTGAAACAACTTATACTTTTGATTGGTTTAGTGTATAAGAGAAAGCAGTGTTTCTAACGTTTTTGTAAAAATCCCAAGCTCACAGAACTGAAAATGACATGTATTATATATACACATATTCATATGCATATATATAATATGCATAAAATACTATATATATATAAAATATAATGGAAACACATTGCACATATATATATATAAAATATACTGTGATATGTGTGTGTGTATATTAATATATATATCTCCAGCTTGGATTCTTAAGTGATAATGAATTACATATGTCCCTATCTCAAATGCCTAAAACCTGAAAGTGCTTACACTAACTAGTCAGATATCTACCGCAGAGAAAGACAGACTTCAATTTCTTACCTGCTTTTTTAATTTCAGGGACAGCTGTCTTCTCATGAGCTTTCTCTTTTTTTCCTTCTTTTTCTAAGACTTAATTAAAGAAAGTAATTTGATATGCTAGAACTCTGAATCATACACTCAGATATGCAGTCAGCCAAGTCCTGGTGGGCACATGCTAAAAAGAATGTGACTTATTTGGGAGTTTAGTTCAGATTATTCCCTTATAGCACTTGCACCCAACTAGCCACAGAGCAATCAGCTGAAAATGAAAATTAATCAGTATGCATCAACTATGGATGATTTGGACCCTTAATAATTCAACAAAGGCTAGGCAAAAATCATCAGTGCATGAATGTGGTACCTTTTAGCTTAAGCTCCAGTAGCAATGAGATCATTAAAAAATAATGAATGACATAAATATTTTCCCATGAAAGCAAGACCTTAGTGGATTTTAGATGTTTCCTGGGAATGAATGATCCAAAATGGATTCGATTGATATCAAGGCTTAGCAGTTTGGTCACGGCAAGTTTTTGGTTGTGATTCTATAAAATAAATAAATAAATCTACTCCACCTTCAGAAAGTGGTGTACCATGAACTGAGTGATGTCTCCCATGAGCTTTGTGTATGGCAGTATCACTATGTCCTGCTTTATATAGGGACTCCATTAAATTTTTTAACAAGCCCACAAATGGCACCAAACAGGACTTTTTATTTGTCAGAAAAAAAGTTTAGAAAATATCGGACACTGAACACATCAGACATCAGATACTGAAGAAGCAGTAACATGCAAATAGTGACTAAGTAACTAAGAGAAGGACAATACAGAGACAGAAGCATTGGATTAACCTAACTAAAAGCAATGGAATTTGAGCCAGGAGTGGGAATAAAAGCTGAATGAGGCCAATAAGAAACATTCCCAAACCATACCTTTCTTCTTAGTTTCAGTCGTAACGCTCTTTACATCAGTCTTTTTCTTTTCCTCTTTTCTCTCTAAAAAAGGAAATAGAAGTTCAGCTGACTACTTTTACGTAGAGAGAGAGAGATATAAATACACACACGTATGTATGTATATATATTTCGGGTGGGAATCCTGGACTAACTGCAATAGGTTCTAGATCTGATAAGCTGGTCACTTATTTAGCAGTTTACTATCAGCAGCTCAGAAATACAGCTTAATACTCAGACAGTGAATGTGGTGCTAAGGATAGAACACCAGATAATTACTTAAGTAAGTACTAATTCAGGAAATTATGCCCATTAAACTGGTGTAACTAAGAGTTTATTGTGGTGATTCAGTAGCCATGCCCCTGTTCTGCTTCTTTTATAAAATCTGACTGGGAGGAAAACTTGCAAGTGGTACTTGGGAATAAGTGCAGAATGCCACAAAAAGCCTGCATATATAATATATCTTTACAACAATTTTTATGAATTGAACCTTTGAAACTGTCATTACAGGACTTCCGTTATTCATGGAGAACTGCAGTTAAAGAATTGCATCATCTACAAAAGAGCATGACTTGTTCTTTTAAAAGCATCTGCCTCTATTTTGTCAATTAATTGGACAACAGTAGAAATAAGGATAATGTTTTTGCTTATTTTACAAAAAGCTACAACAATTTAATTACTTATTCCATGAATGTTATTTATTAGAAAATTGAGAGTTCAGTAGAGGAAATGAGGAAGCTATAATTCTTATTTTTCCTTTGGGAAATGAATCCCCATTTTGATGGGGAAGAATACAAGAGTACAAGAACAGCTAATCGAAATGTTTTTTTAACTGTTTATCCACAAAAAGCCAGATTTTTTATCTTCAGTTTGTGCTGCATGGCTTTGGGTGATGACATAGTTAGTGGAACTATAGTTTTCTTTTTGTGACGTTTTACTGTTATGAATGTGGATAAGAAACCAAGTTTTATTATCATACAAAACAGTACAAACACAGGACCATAAGCCTTTAAACGAGAGTCTTTTCTTTACTTGAAAAATATGTAAGGTATAGGAATATTTTCTGAAGCCAGCAGATCCAAGAAGCAAATATGCTATTATCCCTTGCATAAATTAACATGAAGATAAAGGAAAAATGAAGAAACTCACTTTTCACTTCTCTAGCTACCACAATAGATTTTTCTTCTGCATGAAAAAATATATACAAACAGGGAATGAAAAAAATTAATTGAAATACTGCACAGCATGCTTCCTAAACCAAAACAAAATTTGTGTACGTTTGATAGAAAAATTGTTATTTTCATAGAGTATCTGAATTCCACAGTCTTTCCATGGTGGTTTCATAAATAAAGTTATTTTGCATATTGTGGAGGCAATGTATTTACCAATATTCAGGGTCTCCCCAAACCATACTTCTGCGGATTTTCTGATGATAGTGTTTAACATTAAGCATCATCTTGACGTGTTCCAGTTCTTTCTTGTTTTAAAAAGATTTGTTCAATGCATTTCCCTTGTTATTGTCTTGACAAGATGAAGCAGAAAATCCTTGCATGTGTTTTGCAGAATGTCTCTCCCAGTGTTTTGTGTGCTTAATTCTCCCTGCTGAAACCCTGAGCGTACTGGACTTCAAGCTACAAATTCCTTTGTGTCGTGAGCGTGCTTCATGATACTCAGGTTTCTTAAGCACGTATAGAGCATCAGAGTAGTGCTCATCCTCCATAAGCTTGTTTGGAGCTTCTTTTTCTTGTATATTTTAATATTCTTCTTACTGCAATTAACCTAAAGCACAAGGAGACTACATCCCTGGCTGCAGAGTTTTTATTGCTAAGTCATTCCACCAATTAATTCCACTGACATAATTTTCTGCGATCAAGCTCTCAAGTTGCAATATTCACAGTGTCCAGGGAGCCTAGAGATATCTAGATTAGTTATGAATTTTCTAGAATATGATTACATAGAGGTATTAAAGGACTGTGGCTCCTATTTCCCATTAGCGCTTCCCAATACAAGATATGCACTCTTAGACAAGTCTGAGAAAAACAGTCACAGGGCTTCCATTCACATCTCAGCTGCATCTAGCCCCATTGATGTCCCTCACAGCTACTACTGACAAAAGTTTATGTAAATGAGAACGATGGACTTGGTAAATGGATATTATGGAAAGAGCTATTTCTGATTTAAGGAAGCAATCCCATTTCTTGAATAAATTTATTTCCTCTCAATATGAGTAGGTCGCATTTAGATTGTTGCATATTAAGCATATATTTAACACCAGCAAAAATTGTCATTTCTGAAGCAGTAAATGCAGTGGGTTTTCTCCAGATATGTACACAGCTAAATTAAGAGACAGAGCAAATAATTAAATAGGAACTTATGCAGGTCTTCTGCACTGTAAAATATGAACCCCATCTGTTAATTGAAAGTACTTATTTTTTTAGCTAGGAACAGTAACAGGACTACAAATGTCCATGGATCAGCTGCAGAAAGAGGGATCATAATATGTGCAAACAGTGGGTTACACAAGGAAACATAAGGTGTTTTTCTCAGACTTGT
>VYZW01019828.1:2963-28364 GCA_013401315.1 Balaeniceps rex
AAAAAAAAACAAAACCAAAACAAAACCAAAAAACACAAAAACCAGAAAAACAACCAAAAAAAAAACCTCCCCCCCACCACCACCAGACAAACATAAGACAAAAGCTGTGTGTTGCAGATTACTACCTTATGTTGTTGCAGTATCATAAGATGAAACATTTAATATAAATACACGCATATCTGCATCCCATCGCATAACTGGTGACATTCCATCGCTTTTGTGGTGTAGAAGGTAAGAATAGATGGTCTGTCCTGTCTGGATCTATGCTCTATAAATGGTTGTTTGTTTTTTTTTTTTTTTCAAGTGCCTGAAATTGTCACTGTAAATGATGTCTGAGACTTTTTAAATGCATTAGTCTCAGCAAAGTCAAAGTTTTATTTCCTGCAAGAATCCTAGGTAACTGATGGTGCTTATTCTATAAAAAATGCTAGTTACAGTAATGTGAATTATAGGTATTGATATACCAATACTAGTTACACCACCAGGTGTCCTCACCAGATCCTGTAAGCTTCATCCACACTGACAAGTCACATCACACCAATAGGAGTGGATATCTTGAGTTAATAATGTCCACATTATATTAATTTTGTTTTACTTCAGAGTAGCTCTGTTGTTAGGAGCACTTCAGGTGCTCTCTTGGAGTGCATTGTCGAGCTTAACCAGAAAGGAATCTAGTTTATGTAGTCTGAGACTATTCCATGATGCAAACCAAAGCATTTTAAGTGGGAACAATCAGAGATTTGCATCAAAGCACATTATTCATCTGAAACAAAACACTACTGTAAGTGCTCCTGCAATTGTTATATTGACCTTCTTGTCTGTGAAGAGAGAGGGAGTAGGAGTTATCACCAGGTAGTTTCCCCTCTGAATGTTTTTGTCTGTCTCTGAGTAGGGAGCCCAGAGGTGGGTAAGCCCCTGTTGGTGTCTCCAGCACTTTAGTACTGGGTGTTTCTACTTTTTTGACTTTATGTCTTTAAGGCATATTGAACTGCCTTCTGACAAAATATGTTCTCACATACAAAGAAGAACTTGGGGAGTTATTTTAAAATGCAGATAATGTTCACTAGTTATTTTTGAACCAAGCAATTTTTAAGGAGTCTTGAAAGGTTAAGATTGGAGGAGTCTTGAAAGGTTAAATGAGTTCATAATTATTGTATTTGTGGAGGCTTCTTGACCAGGTGATCAAAGTCATAATTATCCTTTTCCCATTAGCCTTTCATTACCATGATCTTCTAATTTTTCACTGCATTAATTTTTCTTTGTAAAAAATAAATAAAGCATAAATGTAAGGGCTTTTTAATACCGTTTGGGATTTGGGAATTACTACCCTTCTCAAGAGTAGCTTCTTCTGTTTCTTTGTTTCATTTTGCTCTTCACTACCCACATCCTGCCAAATGGTCTCTTGTAAATATTTTTATTACTTCGCAATGAATGATGCACTTTTTCTTAGGAAAAAACAATTTACTATATTTTAATTTCAAGTTTCCCAGGTCTAAAATACAGCTTCCAAATAAATCGAATTTATATTATGAGCTGCATGATATATTCATTTCTTGCCAACAAAGATTTGTTTTGGTTTAGTTTTGTCAAACTTGTGAGAGAGTGAGATAAATTAGCTCTTTTTATTTAGCTTTTACAAAAGCTGTTTGCTCTTTTTTCTGAATTTACTAAATAGGGTAACTCAACAGTAATGTGAATGTGAGCAGGCAGAACTTCATTTCTGTAAAGGCAGAAATTCCTTAAATTCTACAAATCAATTTGCAAGAGCACACCCAAGTAAAGTTTGCAGTGTGAATGTAGAAACTGTAGAAATGTAGTCAGGCTTGCAATATTTCTCTCATTCAATTGTAAATTATTGTTTTTACAGATTATATTTACTGTATTGGTGATGACAACTTAAGCAGTAACAATTTCACACTGATATCTTCATTAGAACAGTTCTTCCAATGAGACAGAGTGAGCCCCACACTTTCATTAAACAAGCAAACAAAAAACCAAAACAAAAGCAGCATTAAAAAAAAGACCAACTGAAAGTGACTGAGTCTCCCACCTTGGAGAAGTTCATAAGCCATCTGGACATGGTCATGGACAACCAGCTCCAGGTGGCCCTGCTTGAGCAGGGGTTTGGCCCAGATGACCTTGGAAGGTCCTGGCCAACCTCAACCATTCTGTGATCTGGTGATTTAAGCTTACCCCATTGTGGGCTGGGGCCTCTGTGTCAAATCTGGAGTACTGAAGATTACAAAGTTAACTGGACAGATGTGTAAATATGAACCAGCTGTGCATGCTTTTTGTTTGATGTTTTGAAGGATGTGGTTTATTGTATTGTTGCTAAGTAGTTAGTGGTTTAGCAGTCTTTAAGTGTGATACTACATTTTGTAAAAGGAATCAAGCCTTGACAGTCTGAATCTTCAGATCAGCCCTTTTATTTCTCTTGAAAGAAGTAATTTTAGGTCTTTTACATAATGATGGGAGTTACGTACTAGCAAAGAGAGGAATTACTGCATTTTATTGGAATCTAGCTAATTAACATAACTAATTCTGAATTTGAGATAATTTTTCAAAATGTTACTAATGTAAATGTGTAGAAACATAAAGATTTTGGTAATCAAAAGGAAACTGATGGTTGCTTTCTATTGAAAAGCAATCAAGTCTATGCTTCAGATTGTGTTCCTATCAACTTGAGGCGATAACTCAGATTTTATTTTTATAGATTTAAATGAGATTAAAATACTTAATTACACCGCTGTGGTAATCTTCCTTCTAAACACAACAAAATGTGTGGATTATTTTATAGTGATGGAATATTTAACTTTATCATTATATTATAGTTGATACTTATGTGCATAAATGAAAAGAACAAGAGGCAATGCAATTTTAAAAACTTATTTGTTTTATAATTTTGGCCTAGAATTTCTTGTTACTCCATTTACAGTTTTTGTCACACTTTAAATGGTACTGCTTTCCTTACCAGGATTTGATAAAAAACATTTCTTTTGAAAAGAAAACATGTGACAGGGCATATTTCTGTCCTGCTGACTCCATCTTGAACTACGCTCCAGCCACATGCACATTCTAGCACATAGTATTAAGTTAGAGAGAAAATAAATGCCTTGTCAGTTAAAGTGGGGTTCTGTTAAATTCTTTTTAACAGCTTTAAACAGTCCTACCCAGTTATAGGTAATACCAGGTAATATCCAGTAATACTAGCTTCTCCAGAGGTCCTGTGTTAGTCCTGCAGTCTCCAGCTACTATAGTGTAATCCTTTTTTTTTTTTGTAACCACCGTTGGAAGTCATACATATATTTTGATAACCCACCTAATGATTTTTTTTTTAATGCATGAAAATATCTTCTACTCAGAGGTGATTTTTGTTTTCAGTCAAGAAAGCAGAAGGGCAAGCAAGTTTCCAAAAGTTTAAATGCCCTTTCTGCTACATTTCTAGCAGGAGTACTCAGTTCTTGTGAGTGTTCCCCACTGACTTAGCTAGTGCCTCCTGTTAGTTACTCCTATCAGATGCTTAGAACTTTTGAGACTTTAACCATGATTATGAAGTCCATCTTCTCAGTGTTTAGACCTTGTAATTAAAAGCATTAGCTAAAACAGATGCGGAATGTATGACAAACTGGGATTGCAAAGAAAGTTATTTTAAAATTCCTCGTAATAATTTTAGCAATATAATTTGGTAATAGGTAAGTGTTTTCCATCCTCTTGGATTTTCCCGATTTACAAGTTAAGAGCAGTCATATCACTTCAGGCTTCATTTTGTAGGGGTAAATATGTCAATTTCTAGGATGGGATAGAATTTTTGTTTTGTTCCCTTGATCATCCTGGATTATGGCCATGCATGTAGTAGAGCATAGTGTACAGATCTCTATGGTAGAGCCAGCCTGAAGCAGTGACTTCTGCCGAGCATGGTGCAGCGTCTTGCAGGGGTGCTCACTGAGGTGTGAAGGCAGACAGGCAGTAAGCATTGTGAGGAAAGAGGGCTGGGAAGAAGTGAGTTGGTGCAAAAGGAGATCTGGGAAATGGAAATACATCAGCAAAGCAAAAGAAACTACAAGAGGAGGACAGAAATGTCCTCAAAAGAAAAGGAAGAAGTAAGCTGTGGAAGTGAGGAAGAGGTACCTTGAAGAGAAACTTGGGACACAGTCGCTGACAGAAATTTTCTGAAACACTAGTCTGTACAGAGATGTGTGCCTGGGGCCAAAGAAACTGAGATCATCTTTTTCTATCAGTTGCCGCAAGCTATTACGTTCCTATTCCCTTTTTATGCCTCCAGGCTCAGGCACATGTCCTCTGGCCTCTCCTGCCAGCCCCAGTCACTGCACCCCAGGGAGGACGTGTGCCGAGTCACCCCTGGGGGTGATGCATCTTCATCTGCACTGCATAAATTCTCTGCAGAAGCTGGCATCGTCTCAACAGACGTCTACCAAATGGGAACAAAGACTTCTACGGGTATATAACCTGACTGAATTCCAATAGGTGTAAGGCAAAAATAGTCTCTCACATCTGGAAAATTGCCTACTATATTTCAAGCCTTTCCTCCAAAACATGATAGTAGCAGAACCTTTGAATAAAATGCCTTTGTAAATGTAAGAACCACAAAATATTAAGTGTTCACCTCATTTTTTTGAACACAAGAATTATTTTTGCTGAAAAGAAATTTCCAGAGAGAAAGTTTTTATTGAAAAGAAGAAATAATCTGAAAAGTTGCATAGAGGAGTTCAGCCTGACAGTTTAAAGTTAAAATAGATAAGACATTTACCATTCAGACGATATCATATAAAATATTAAACTAGAGTGAAAAAATCTGAAATAATTGGATTTTTTTTTGTTTAAAGAAGAGAAGTGTAATGAGGAGTCTTTAAGTATGCTAAAATCTCATGAATGTCTCTATGCTAAAGGTTTCTGTAAAATTAGTTATGTTCATGGTGAGTAGTACAAGAAATAAGATGTAAATTTCAATAAAATATTATCATAGACTCAGACTCATAGGATGGTTTGGGTTGGAAGGGACCTTTAAAGGTCATCTAGTCCAACCCCCTCTGCAGTGAGTAGTGACTTCTTCAACTAGATCAGGTTGCTCAGAGCCCCGACGAGCCCGACCTTGAATGTTTCCAGGGATAGGGCATCCACCACTTCTCTGGGCAACCTGTTCCAGTGCTTCACCAACCTCATTGTAAAAAATTTCTTTTAGTTTAAAATCACTAACCCTTGTCCTATCACTACAGGCCCTGCTAAAAAGTCTGTCCCCATTTTTCTTAGAAGCCCCCTTTAAGTACTGAAAGGCTGCAATAAGGTTTCTGCAGAGCCTTCTCTTCTCTTTGTGCTAAACAACCCCAACTCTCTCAGCCTGTCCTCATAGGAGAGGTGTTCCATCCCTCTGATTATTTTTGTGGCTCTCCTCTGGACCCACTCAAACAGGACCATCCAGAGCTGGACGCAGTACTCCAGGTGGGGCCTGAGCAGAGTAGAGGGGCAGAATCACCTCCCTCGACCTGCTGGCCATGCTTCTTTTGATGCAGCCCAGGATTCAGTTGGCTTTCTGGGCTGTGAGCACATATTGCTGGCTCATGTCCAGTTTTTCATCCACCAGTACCCCCAAGTATTATGTTGGATGCTGTAAAAAAAATCCATATTTTAAGTATCATTAAACACAGAAAAAGATTACTTACAGATGTATACATATCTTCACTCATGGACATCCTTTGAAATAGGTCAGATGGTGTCTGTCACATGTAACATAGAGGCCTAATACAAGCCTTGGGGGTAGTGTGAACTGCATAACCTCTTAAAATGTTCCCTTACGTTTTTTAGGAGGTCACTTTATAGTGGCAATTACTAGGTCTGTGTGTTATAAAAACATGTTATAAAAAGTGTAGTCTGATCAAAACTGCCCTTCACATTTAAACTCTGCAAACCAGAAGAGGTTCTGCTCATGGGAGAAATGAAAGATTGGTTGCTACAGAATACCACATAGTGAGATGAAATGTAAAATATTTTAAAAATACAAATTCTTCCAATATTGTAATTCAGCAAGCAGGAACATCTTGCAGTAGATTTTATAGTACTCTTCCCTCCAGCAGCAAAAGCAGATATGTGAACACGTACTGATTTAAAATCCAATAGTCCTTACGTGCAGGGTCTCTAAGACCACAGCTGCCCTGAGGCTAGAAATACCAAGTTTATCTAGTGCCACCACATTTTCCTATAATGCCAGACAGGCAGCTGGAGACGGAGATTTACATCTCCATCACTGGGAGAATTAAAAGTAGCACTGTTATTTTCTTTTCTTCTGTCTTAATAGAAATGAATGGCTGTGGAAGCAGTGGCAACAAAGTTTTATGTGGNTGAACATAACTATATAGACAGGTTTTAATTGGGCCTTTTCATGGAAAGCTTAAAAGCAGATGGTGTTTGTTTATATTTTGTTTTCAACAGAAGTAAAAAAAAAAAATAGCATTTACTGTTTACTTGTAGCTCGTCTACCCCTGGAAATTAAAAGCTAGCAAAGTTGAATAAAATGACACTGGTTTGCAAGAATTAAACTGCACTCCTCCTTCTGTTTAAAGTTCAGCATGCTCCTACACTTCAGAGCTGGCTGTGGACCAATAATAAAGTTTGGGTTTTTTTTCCTGGAACTGAAATGCTGCCTATTACAACAGCAGTAATACTGATAGCATAATCAGCATTTCTTAAATCTGATTTCTATCTCTTGTCTGCTGAGTTCACGTCATACGGAGATTGTATATTAATCTGTGCCAGCAGAAGGATGAATTGGCAGTTTCTGTCAATGCAGACGAAAGTTGTGATTATTCAAGTTAATTTGCATGCTTCAAGTATTTGTAAATTACAACAGAACATGGAATTTGATGGTTGTTCATACATCTTTAAAGTCTTTATATGCAAGTTGCTAGAACTCTTCCCAAATATAATCCAAATCCATATGATCACTGTTTTCCCACCCTACAGAAAGGCTTCTGTACGTTGTCACATAAGAGTTTGGTCGCCCAGGTGGCCATTTCCATAACTGACCATAAATGTGGAATACATACATGCCTGGGTGTACATACACATAAGTGTGAGTAGATAAGGTCAGTCTTGACCCTTGCGCTGAATGTAACTATAAATCCCACACAGCTGTAATTTTTGGTCTAGCATTTTTCCAGTATTGTAGCAATCTCTTCTTATTGCCAAATATCACATCTATTGGATTAGATAGTCACTTTTTTTATATTTGACAACTTCTGTGTTGAGTATTTGTACTTGTGGAACCTCTCCCAATTGAGCTGAAAGACAGGAGAAACAGTATCAACTATACTTAATTGTATTAATATTACATGGTTTATAAGATTATAGGAGTTCGTTCTTAGAGCAGCTCTCCAAGTTGGGAGTTTATTTGTCTACGTTTGCCTGTTTAGGTAAGTGTGTTTGCAACCGCAAACCTGTTACAGAAACTGCTTATCACAGGGCTAGGATTACTGTAGTATTAGGTCTGTATGTGAAATGACTACACACTAATTTACAAGCAGCAATATTAGTGATACTTCAAATCCCAGTCATCCCTTTTCTGTATTTCTTTAAACCACATCTGTCTGCCTTTGCCTTCCCATATGTCTGATGATAGGAGAAAAGTGGGATAGAAAACCATCAAAACAAAAATTACTTTCAGTTTTACCATTTTAATTGCAATATTATTTTTGACATGTGAACTCTTATTTGTGCCCTTGTAGCCAGGTACCTGATTTGTTGATGCTTTCTTGGTCCTTACAAACACTTGTATGCACAGTTGTTTGGGGGTAACGCTGCTATTGAACTTAGAGCTGAGGGAGGATTGTCCCACTAAAGACAGACTGGAATAAAATCACTTTTGTCTTTTGCTTGAATGATGTACCTTTTTGTTGTTGTTGTTAATTTCTATGATGAGGTATGTAGGCTTTAAAGTTTCCAATCCTTGTTTCTTCCCTATTCTGTTTATAGGCAATCCGAAGTTTCCAGGTATCCTTACACATCTTTCCAATGAACCCTGAAGTATGGAAAGAGGACCTTTCCTGGGCAAGAAAACTACTTGAACAGCAGAAGGCAACAAAGACTGAGGCAGTGCAAGCACTGGCAAAAGAAAAAGAGCTTGCACAAGAGTCAATCCCAGACTATGACTTTGAAAGTGATGAAATTGTGGCAGTCTGTGCTGCCATCGCAGAGAAGGAGAAGGCTCTTTCGGCAGCTAAAACGGTAGTGATTGTGTCTGCTTCAGGCACAGTAGAGACTGTTACCGAGAAGGAGAATTGTCCTACAACTCCTGATGAAACCCTTTTCATCAGGGCCCGATAGGGCAGCCTTATGGGTTGCCAGTACTGTTTTAAGAACTAGTGTTATTTATTTTATTGGGCTTGCTTTGTTTTTGTTTTTTAAGCAGTGGGAGAGCCTACAAAAGTTAAAGAATTGAAGTTATTTTTCTTTTGTAAATTGAAAAACCAATGACCTGAGTTGTTGTTCCATCCGTATTTTTGGAGAAGAAAGCCAAGAGTTGATTCTAAAAATCTTATGAACAAATGTCATGTTAAAACGCTTAACTGCATTCTAACAAGTGCTTTCCTCTTTCTGTATTTCATAATTTTACAAGTTAATGTGTACATTTTACCAGTAATTAATAAGCTTTTATTTAAATTGTAAAAGAAAAAGGGATTTTTAAAAAAATCTATTTCAATCTTTATTCATTAACACTGTTTTATCTTCCAGTTAAAGTGTGAACTGTTCTCTGTTATCAGAAGTCTTTATTTTCATTAAGATTGCTTTTTCTATGAGGAAGTTTCCTATGGAGCAGAGATGTATTATTATTTTGCTTGCGTGTGTGTGATAGATCTGGTATCTGATTTGTAGTCAAATAAAATCAGTAGAAACCTTTATGTTGCTTTCGTAGGTGAATGGGTTAAACACTTTCTGATTAGATGAAAAGAAATGCTATACCAAACAAGCCCCTGAATGTTTAGTTATTACTGAATGTTTCACCAGAAGAAAGAACATTCAGCTGAGACTGAAACTGGCCTTTCCTTATCTTGAGTGCTGTGCTACAGACATCACCAGAAGTAAAATGGTGGGTGTTGGAAATACGTGTGTCTGAAGTGTATTAGGTTTAGCCTTTTCTTTCCTAGTGAGGCTAATCTGATAAAGGGAGTCAATTTGTTTTTCCTAATTCTTATGACCTGCCATTTAAAGTATGTTCTTAGTGAACCAGTTTTTCAGGACAGCATTGCCTGAGTCTCCCCTTTTATCCTTTTTGGGTTTTGGATGCTATGGTGGGTATTCACATTGTGTTAACTTAGAGGGATAATGTAGGAGATTTGTTTAATGTTCATCTTTCTTTAGGGGAAGGTGGCTGTTGGTTCCTCACATGGGCAGTGCAGAGAAACAAAGCCAGGCTATTTCTTTGATGTGCTCTGTGCTGAGACTGCTCTCTTCTCATTGTCTTGGAGACATGGTAGAGATGATTGCCTCCTAACTGGACTGGAAAAAATGGTCAACTGAGGAATTCCCAGAGAATTCAGGATTGGGAACACGTCATTTCTACTTGATTTTGATAACATTTTGCATGATAAAAAACATTTGAATAATCATTTTGTAGACAAGTGAAACCTTTTGAAATCAGGCATCTTTGCATTTTTCATATCTGGTTTCTATTTTCAATATAACACATTTTTAAAGGAAATAATGTTGCTCGAGAAGCATAGTGATTTTTGCAATAGAAAGTATTGTAGAAAAATGATTTCTCTCAGATCATACTTTCAGTTGAGTATCTTTATTTAAGAAGATACTTGGAGTCTTTGCAGAAATTAATTATGCCTTTCAAAAACTTGATTGCCATGTTGTATTTACTAAGTTTTCATTAATTTTTGCAAGATCCTTCCTGAATATATTTTTGTATAGATACGAATTTTTAGATCTGTGCTTGCACACGCACACACAAAAGATTTACACTTAACATCTCCTGACTATTCAAAATAATTATAATTAGTGACTAAAATATATTAGGAATTGTAAAACATCACCATGCTTCTTTTTTATTTGTTCATTCAGTTCAGAAACAGATCTTAAATGCTTACTGAATAGGCATTTGATTAAGATACAGGTTTGATAGATGGTTTAAATTATCCCTGTTGAAGAATTTCTTAATCTTATTTTTCCTCACAACTTAAATAATACAATCTATTCAGCCACAGGAAGAGTTAGAATGAGAAAGATTTCAACAGATTTCTTCAAAGAGGAGACATTTTCTGGGTAGAAAAGGAAATGTGCGAGAAGCTGTAAGGTATGTTTTCATTTTGAAGGAGCTCGGCTATAATCCAACACATCTTTTCTTTCTTTGCGCTTTATACTTGCGTCAGTGTTATGTATTTACTCTTGCAGGAACGACTGCCTCCCTCCTTTCAGAGGTCCACGTTATCACAGAATCTGTTTCCACTGGAATGGTTCACAAAATCCCTATTGACTTCAGCACTGCTGGGCCAAACTAATGGGGGGCATACATCTACACCATGAGGCAGAACAGCCATGCTGGGTTTGAGGGGTGGTTGTTTCTATCCCCTGTACTACGTGTGTTTTCCTTCTGCTTAGATTAGGTTATGAATTCTAGGTATTGTCAGGGCCGTAGTGTCTTGTAGAGCACTGTAGAGCAGATAAGTTCTGACACTGTTATTCTCAAGCTGGGAAGAAGTTCAAAAATTGATGATTTCAACATTGTTTTTTGTACAACATGCCATGTTTTGCATGTATGGGATTTTTTGGAGCTGTTTGAATAAACTACTGACTTTGCTGCTTAGTGATGCCTGTTTATTCTTCTGGTTATAACCAGAATAAGGGTTACCATTGACCATTTTAGAGTGTTACTTATTTAATCAGTTGGCTGCTTCTGTCTCTGCTGAATGTGTTAATGTATTATAGGGGGGAAAAAAAAAGACATCTCAGGAAAAACGTTTATTAAAATGTAGTGCTCAGTGCTTTTAAACCTCTCAGGTGTATCCAAATGAGAGGGACCCAAAGGAGAAAGCCTTGGAGAAAGTTATCAAAAATAGGCTATCTGTGAAGCACACTCCCACTTTGCCAGCAGGAATTTATTTTTATTGTTCTTCATCATCACTAGTGGCAATCACTGCGGAAGCTTCCATGTGTTTGCCTTCCATATGAATCATATTAAAATGCTGAAGTGTCGCAATGTCGTTAAAGAGGAAATCTCAACAACAATAGTAGGTTAGGTGGATTAATTTTGCTTAATTTAAAATCTGCAATTAAACATTTAAATATATTTTTTTCCCTTTGAATCCCTTTATATCCAGTGGAAAGAAATACACAGCCTCAGAGGGCCATTCATATGCCTTGTGTTAGATAAGTATCTTAGAATGAGTTGAATCAGCCTCCCAAGGTGCCTAATTATTTCCATTGACTACAAAGGAAGCTGAAGGTGACTGAGTGGCAGTTAACTTCAAATGCTGAAACAGGGCAGATGAATTCCACCCTTACAGACGGAGATAAGTAGCTTTAAAAAACTAAATGTAGATTATACTGAGAGAGAATAAATCCTTTCTGACAATACTAGATAAAAAAAGATAACAGTAACTCTAATTTGATAACACCATAAGAGATTGGATTTTAAAAGTAGTTATGGAGGGAAAAAAAGCAAATGTAACTGTTTACTCTACTCTTCTAGTTCCTGAAAGTTGTCTTTGAATATCTGTTGGTGTTGGGGATCAAGAGGAGAGAGGTAATATTGGAAACTTACTTGGCCATACAAGGTAAGTGTCCCCCAAATCCTAAAACCAAGAGGAAGGAGGTAAAAACTAATGTTGGGCGCAGGTGCTCCCTTAATTTATTTTGAGGTCATACAATAGCTATAAAACTATAATAAGCGTACTTAGGACTGGGACACAGGAAAGCAGAAGCATGTGGGCTTGGTTTATTGGCAGGTTGCAGACATGATGTGTTTATTGTAGGTTGGTATCATGTTAGTATCACATTCTTGAATGGATTGCAGTCCTTGGCCTGTGGTATCTCCAGGGAGGGCTAGTTTAGAAGCGGGAGGAGCTCAGGAGCATGAATGATTCCTGGATCCTGCCAGATGTGCTGGCCTGGTTTTGAGGGCTGATTTTCTAAGAGCTGCAACTCTAGGAGCTCTAAGAGTTGTAGAGGGTAGATGATCAAGGGGAAGGATTAGCGGTGGGGAATGAGTTGACTATTTGGGTTCAGAAAGCAGGTGATTTAGACTTCAGTTAGTTTCCAGATCTGGTAAAGCAGGCAGGTCTAAGAAGGCGGCCTAGGAGTAGAAAGGTCTGGTGGTATTTAGTACTTCTAATAATAAATCTGCCTCAAGTAGAATAGATTTGCAGCTGTGTCTCAGAGCAGAACTAAAAACTTTGTAGAAGCTGCTTGGTTAGATGGTGGCTGGTGCCATTTGAAGATAGTGGATTACATTGATTTTGTTAGTGCTTGGGCATTGCGCCTGCCCGTTTGGGTTAGGCAGCACTAGTGTTGCAGACAGCAGAGATGTATAAGCTTGATTTAAAATAGGATCCTACAGCCCACCCTTACAGTCCAAGCCCTCTGTCAGTATATCCTACACCCTAAACCTGGGTCCAGTTGTAATGCTAACTTGTGTTATTGATCAGAGATTCAAATTAATCTACAAATTTTCATAGAAACCAGTCTCCTACAGATACTGGCTGTCATCCTGCCTGTGGTGGGTAGATTCTCTAAGCCGTGCCCCATGACAGGGGCTTCAACTGAGTTAGGACTGGGGTTTGGGGTGTGGTAATGGGATGGGAGGTCTGGCAGCACCTCTGAATGGAAAGAGTTCTGGGAAGCAGTGGTCTGGGGCGTGTGGGCAGGACAGACTGCTGGAAGTGAGGGAGCGGGACTGCCAGTCACAGAACTAGCAGAATGGAGTCGGGGAGATACGATTTTGGTATGAGAAGTTTTTGAATGGCAAATTAGTGCATTTTCTGTCAACACAGAGGACTGTGGAAGGTGGATGCAGATGTGGAAGACAGGCTGTTTCGGGGGTATATGGATCTCTGGGGGCCAGCAGTGGAAGTGAGCTATTATGTGTGAGAAGGGAAGTCCTTTTAAACATATGGAAACTACTCGTAATACCTAGCAGGAAAATAACCTTTTAACTTCCTTGTGGCAAATTAATCTCCACAAACCTGTAGCTTTATTTTACGAGACCTGTTATGCTCAGGGAGGCTGAGGAAGGTAATTCAGTAATGTTTGTGGGTCAGCATGGAGGAGAGTGCCAAAGCTGAGCGGGACTGTTGGGCAGGTGAGGGAGACGTAATAGTTTGTCACCCTAAACAAAGGCACACTTGCCCAGTTCTAGCCAGGCTACTTCTGAACGCCCATCTGTGTTTGCAGCTAGGCAGTAGAGGTGCTCCCATTTTGTCTTTGTGCACTGCCATCAAGTCGTGGCAGGCAGTTCAGTATTGCTCAGGCGACTTTGTAATCTGCGGGCTGTTTGGGAATCCTTGAGTTTGTTACTGAGGGAGTTAGTGTTGATGATGTTGTGTGCTGCGAGTCCAGTCCACTGCTGACACACCAGCAATGCTGTGGGCAGCAGGAACACCTCAGGCTTATCGTACGTGTTTGCTAAGGGAAGCTAGAAGGTCAGCTACTTAAGATCATCTGTTCTTGCTTAAAGCTCTTCCAGACCACATGTATTTCTCATCAGTAATGATGAGAAATGATAACAACATCAATAAAATAATAAATATAAAATAATAAAAATAATAAGCCCTTATTTAAATACTTATTATACACTGCAGGTATTTAATTCTGGCATTACATACAGTGCCAATAACACTGGTGTGCTGCTTCAGGCCAGCTGCAAAGGTGTGGTCCAGTACTGGAATAGGTGGTGTATCTGCAGGTGGCAGTCCCACCTTCCCGCTCCGCCAGCTACTATTTCCTGTCTTGGGAAGTACGATGAGTGTATTCTGTTTGTTGGTCACTAGTAAGCAACCGACCATAGTTAAGTGGTTTAACTGCAAAGAATTCAGGCAGATCTTTATCTGTAGCTGCAATAGGAACAGTAGGAGTAATACTGTTCTCCAGCTTAACTGGTGGAAAAGTGGCTACTGCTGCAAATATTTGCATAAAGATTTAACTTCACTTTCTGCATCTATCAAGGCAAATATGCTCAACTGCTCCCCTTTTATTATTAAAGGAAAATAATGGAGCAGGCCTGAGGTTTAACTGCGTGTAGTTTTTTTATTTTTGTTTCTTTGCATGACGAATTTTCATGACGAATTTTCACTCTATGTCAGTGCTCTTGGGGACATTTTTGAAGATGGCTGCCTCTTGCTGATGGTGATCATTCTGTGGTGTTTTGGAAACTCACAGAACAACGTATGTTTTGACAGCAGCTGAGTGCAAAGTGTTCCAAGACAGGAGGCTTGTTAAGGTGAGGAGCTGGCACTGAATGGCACTCATATAAACTTCTGAGATCAAGCAGAACATTTCCATTTAATTGTGATTTCCAAAATTACTTTGGTCAGTACAACTGCTTAAACATATCAACATAAGGCTCAAGATTACAATAAAGCATTTCACATGAAAACACTTTAAGCAGCATAACATGCTTAGTATTTGACAAAACATCCTCCAAGTATCTGTACAGAATTATTTTGATAAACAGTGTTTCTGGAAGATCTAACCCTTACAACATAAAACACATAACTCCTTTTTGTCAGTGGTTAACAGCTGTTTTTGGTGATGTGTTTGCCATTAAAACTCTAAGAACAAATGATTTTCAAGGGTTGCAAGACCAGGATATGTTTCTATATAACCTATACTTTTAAATGAAGATTCTGCTTCCATGGTTTTTGTACATTTATTTGATGGAGTATCAGATTACACAGTCATAAAATTCTATTTACTATTTAAAGTAAAATGATAAATGTTATGAAAAAATACCTTTATTACATCAGTGATGCTTTAACTAAAGTGAATATTAAAGACTATTAACCAGGGGTTGAAAGTTTTAGGCCCTGATATTGAAAGCACTTCTATATGTCCTTAACTTTACATGTAAGGAGTCTCCCTGGCAGCAGAGGGACTACTCTGATGGGCAATCTTAAGTGTGTGCCTAAGTGTGTGCAGAATGTGGGCCAAAGTACTCGGAGAGGCGCGGATGTGTTATACAGAGAAACGTTCTCAACACATAAATAAAATCTGGCTTTTTAGTATGTACATATACTGAAAAAGAATATTCTTAACTGAAAGGATATGTTTTCTTTGTCTCTCTTAATAGCGCATATATTCCCATTTCACTCAGAAAGTGCTTATGTATTCTCAGCTAGAGAATTACCTCATCAGCTGTGACTCTAGCATGAACAACAAATCTTAACCAAGAATGTCTTATCAGCAGGAAATACTGGGGGGAGAGAAGGCTGGCAATCGTTTCTATATACCTTGTATTAATAAAAAACCTTCTCACAGAGAAGAACAGACTTTTAAATATTTTCAATCTTGATATATATACAACGGTAAAAATTCACATTTTCATGCTTTAGTGAGACACTTTAAAATCCTGCCCCAGGCAGCTCTCAGAGCAGCTGTATCCAGTTCCTAGCAGCTGCCTGACACTCAGCTCTAGTACCAGAAGCTTAAACTCTTGATAGCTGAGCAACCATGGGGAGAGAAAACACAGTTCTACCAGATTTGGAAAGGGAAAGAAAGAAAAAAGAAAGTGATGGGTCTTTCTGTTTCCAGAGGCCCAGTAGCTCTCCTGTGTCCCAGAACAAGACAAGGCAGTTCATGTTTCCAGTCCCATTAGACCTGCCTTGTACCATTTCTGATGGCAGGGCCCAAGTGCAGTGTCTGTTCCACACAGTCCTCAGTAGTCTAAAAGAAATGTACCCATCGCATGGCAAGAGAAAAATAGCCCTTTGGAGCACAGCTGAACCTCTCTCCCCTCAAATAGGCAGAACACCTATCTATTGCACCAGTTTTTCCAATGTATCAGGAATTATCCCCAGGGTTGATGCCTTTCATGGCTATCTATATACACTTTTCTGATAAATTCAATGTCTCTGTGGGAAAGGTGACCTGGAGAGGGCTGCCCTTGGATGTAGAGCTGGCCCTGCCACCAGACCTGATTTCATTCACCAGGAAGACACTCTCGGAGTCCTGCCCCTGTGACGACTCCGAGGTCTCCGAGCTACGCAGTGTCCTTACTGACGTGGTGTCAGACTGCGCCAAGCTGGTACTGGGGCCTGGAAGCAGCACGCGACCCCCGACGCTGCTTTCGCTTAACTCTGGAGGATAGAGCAGCGTTTGTGAAGTGCTGCTGATCTCCCTCAGCTCACGGGAGATGAAGGAGGGTGACTGACTTGACATAGCAGAGGAGGTCCTGCGGCCATCCACGCAGTTGAAATTGGCCCCCGAGTGCTGCCTCCGAGCCCCTCCGATGCGGCAGAAGAGGCATTTGATCTTCTCGATGGCTTTGCTGAGAACAGTCTTGCGGAGGAGGATGTAGACCCACGGGTCCAAAATGGGGTTCACTGAGGCAATGCGGATGGCTTGCAGGTCAGGGTTTTGCCTCACATCCCTCACTGGTTCCGGCTGGTACAGCTGGTTCACAAAGACACGGACCTACCCAAGGAGATGGGGGAAGAGAAAGACACAATTATACAATTACATCAGGAAATCAAAGTTTACATTTCAAAGCAGAGATCTAGATTTGCTACTGCAAGCTACGACAAGAGAAGCCACTGGCAAAGCCAGGCATCTCAGATTGGCAGCAGTGAGTTTATTTTTGGAAATAGCAAAAAAATCAGAGAGATGAATATGCCGTAAATTGGCCTGCTTTGTTACAGGTAGGAAAGGAATGGCTCTTTCTCTCTCCTTCCCCTCATAATTAATCCTTGAATCTCCAACTTTTGGCTGATGTTTTTAAAAATTCCTTTTTCCTGATAGAACTCGGGAGCAAAGATGTAAACCTGTATCCTGCTTCCTTGGTATACCTGAAGTCTTATGCTACCTGCAAAGAGTTATCTGTCTGAGGAGACCTGGACAATCAGTTCCTCTAGCAAAGGTCTAACAATTGTTTGTTTAAAAACAAACTGAAACACGGATTATAATCCAAGTACACTAGACTCTGGAAACAAGTCCAGAGCTGTCGATTCCCAAGTTTAGAAATGCATTTTGCTGGCACCTGTTCTTACTGGAATCGTTTGTAAACCCTCAACTGTTTGCTTGCTGCAGCATGGTTTGAAAAAAGAAATGTTAAAAAAAAAAAAAAAAAAAGGAAAGGTCCCCTAACTAGGAGATTTTTAATAGGTCAAGATGATGAGATGATTGCAGCACTCGTCTGGAGTGCTCTCCTACATTAGTCAGCATTTTGGTTCTACTTACAAAAGCACAAAAATACTGATGAAGGGGTCAAGAATTTAAGATGTTGAAGCTGCTGCATGAAGTGACTATTTAATTAGCAATTTTAGTTTATCATGCACAAAATTCAAGACTCAAGGATCCTGTCTTCTACACAGAAATGTCTTCTTCAGCTTCTTCCTTTCAATCCATGAAAAAGCCCAGTAACCTAGTCCCTCTCCTGGTTGAGAAGCCACTTTTGTAAATGCTACTGTGAGTAAGACACAGTCCAGTTCTTTGACATCAATTGTTATCTTTCCAGTGTCACTAAGGGAGATAGCATCGTTTAGTTTGTTATGTTGATCAGTCTCAAATAGCTGTTTTCCATTTTAGCAAGACCTACGCAGTGTCCAATTGTAGGAAGGCCTAGGAAAGCTACTGAAAAGAATGGTTAATGGAAGATGCTGTTTTCTTCAGATTCCTTAAGGTAAGCCAAAATAAATCCCTTAATTATCTTCTTATCTGATGCAGTAAAAATCTAGTAGCAAAATTATAAGGTTTTTAAAATCTCATCCTTGACTCCTGAGATGAATCAAGTCTTGCCTAGCTAGGAGGTTACAGACAAGGAGGCAGACAAGCATTTGAATAAACAAGCCAAACTAGAACAGCCCTCTTAAGTAATTTTTACTAGAAGTTCTGCATGCGAAGCTGTCCAAGTCTGGTGAAAAATTTCACAATTCTGTTTGGAGACATTTTCCTGCAGCAGGGTAATGTGGTGGCATTCGGCTTGTCAGAATTTAGAGATTGAGTGTGCTCCAACGCTACCAATGAAGTATGTTTAAAATAATGCAGAGTCCCTCTTTGGAAGTCCTATGTGTACAGTCTCTCTCAAACCGACTGTCAGATCGATGACTGCCTATATTTTCTTCCTCGGTACTTTTCTCTAGGTTTATGGCTAACAAAACCTGCCCACAGAATTCAAACTATTGAATTTATACAGCGATATAATGATCCGAGTTTTATTCTCAGTTACTTCCCTAATGATTTCTAACACTGCAGATGCCTTTTTGACAGCTAATTTATTGACCTTATTTTTCTGTTAAGCCAAAGACGCAATTCAAGTACTTCAAAGAGTATTCCTATGCATATGGAACTTACTTTTATGGGTTTTTCTTTTACTAAGCTTTACTTGCTCCAGGTTTTTTCACTGTTTTGTATTAGCCTCCTGCCCGATATCCATCACTACATGATTCCATCTATCACTGGCTGAGAGAAGACCAGCCCCTTCCAGAGCCCAAGACTTTTAAATACCTACTGGTTGGCTGGTATTCATTGATGATTCCTTAAAAATGCCCTTAATTAACATCTCTTGCCATTTGCTGGTGGCGGGGGCGGCAGAGGGAAGCCAGTCTCATCTGGCTCGGTGACAGCCTTCCGGAGTGCACCGCTAGGTGGCACGGATGTCCCACGGTCACAGCCACCACCAGCCACCGGCCACCACCAGCCACCGGCCACCACCAGCCACCAGCCCTGCGCTGACAGACGGCTGCTGCATCCCTGAGGAGGCTAGTGAATGGAAATGGGCAACCACTGGTTAACTTTACAGGTGGGGAGAAGTTTTGTGGCTCAATTTCTCAGCTTGTGCGAGGAAAGCTGCTATTAGTGACACCAGGCGCAGAACCTGAAACGCAGCAAGTCGCGATTCCTGAACCTGGAAGGCTGAAAAATAAGTTGACATGACGCTGCCTGGCATCGGCTAAAATCTGCTCTTGAAACACCTACTTGACCATTTGTGTGAGATTTTTTTCCCCTCCAAAATGATAAGAGGTCAAATGCATAAATACACAAAGGTCAAATATATAAATATACAAAGGTCAAATTTCCCCAGGGCATTTAACCTGTGCCATAACAACGTTTCTTTCCAAATGTTCCTTTGCTTTTTCTGTACTGAGATTTCCTTATGCAGGTAAATACACCCTGAAAGTGTGTAAATGCTGGTCTATTGTATTTGACCGGTTGATCGTTGGACAGGTACTGTGCCCTGAGAGCCAGGAGTTCAAAGGACAGGGAGTGGAGGCCTTCTAGCAGCTTATACAACTAAATACAGTCATTACCAGGAAGATTAGAGGTGTGACAGGGAGGGGTATTTGCTGATAAATCCATCCAGATCACAGAACCAGAAGGCACACTTTGAAGATAGCTGAAGAAGTACACAGTCCAACTTCGGAGACCTGACTTTTTTTTTTTTTTTTGAACTTGGAGCTATAGTTACACGTCAGTGATTTAATAGTGGGATTGTTCTTTTGATAAGCAGCATATGAAATTGAGGTACCTATTTCACCTTTCTCTGTCAGACTTTACGGAAAGACAAAAATGTCTTTAAGTGCTGACTCTGGCTGAAAAGGACAATCACTAATTGCACAGCGCAGCTTGCTTTATGTTGTCTCCATATGCCTGATTTCCTTTTGACAGAAATGCAGCATGTTGAGGTTAAAGATTAATAAAATGGACCTATTTAGTGAAAACTTTGGACTGTACAAAACTCTTTCTACTTCCCAGAAAGGTCCCATGTCTTTTATTACAAGCCCCCCAGAATGTCAGATGCATTTATCAATTCAGACCTATTGCTGGGATTACATCTTAATCACAATAAGGTAGAAATTAATCTGTGTCGGAATGTCAATTTTATAATTTCTTTACATACCGGTGAAACAGTATTTACTAATGTATCATCTACAAGAATAGCAAGAGATGTATCCTGTTTTGGCTACAAGTCGTCTGCTGCAGGAGGTAGCATGATAAAGGATATTGCCTTGCATCTTCTAAGTAGGTGCTAAGTAAGTGGAATCCACTACTAAATTAGCTAATCTGATGCTTGAATTTGTGCAATCTGAAATCCTAATTAAAGAAAGAAGCAAACTAGAACAATTCAAATCTCAAAAGAATTAGTTTTGTATGTTAGCTTTGTAGCCGCAGAATTCAGGCAACATATGTTAAAAGTACTAGCAGTTTGTTTGCAATTGTGTTAAGAAGCACATAGCTCCAAGGTACGTTGAGTTTATGCTCAAGTGATAGGTACTGGTAGGATCGGAGTCTTGTGTGCTGTTTGCTGCTGTTCCTTTTTACTAACTACAGATGCAATCATGATTTCTAATCCTATGAAGTACTATAAAGTGACTTGTATAGTTACTCTTGCAGTGGTAATTGTCTTCATAGCTGCTACCTGCTCTCAAAGTCTCCCCACAGGAGAGATAGGATAAATTTAAAAACCGTACGGTAGTAAGCAGGAGCAAGTTTTTCAGCTCTACAAGCCTTTGCCCAAGGGCTTGGTGACTGCTTGGTATCTACTCCCATTGCTCAAAAATCATGTCTGCCGCCTTGCTTTTGGCTGTGGACAGTCCCCGATATTTAAAGAGAAAAGTCAAAACGAACCAAGCCAAAAGAAAATCCAAACTTCTAGATCAATTAAACATTAAGTTAGAAAATCCTGATTATTTCATGCAATCAACCAGATGTACACCCCGAAAC
This sequence comes from Balaeniceps rex, assembly GCA_013401315.1. Classification (NCBI taxonomy): domain Eukaryota; kingdom Metazoa; phylum Chordata; class Aves; order Pelecaniformes; family Balaenicipitidae; genus Balaeniceps; species Balaeniceps rex. Next base: position 23,850 of record VYZW01019828.1, read on the forward strand.
ATTGTATTTTATTTTCCACTTCACTGTAATTAACATCAATGTTCAGTTCAATCACGCACTTAAAAATCTTCAGAGTATCTGACAGACTGCTGGAGTGAATGACAGACTTTAAGTAGTGTGTGCCTATTTACTCTTGAAAGAGTTTGGGTTTTTTTTAAAAGCCGGATAATAATTTCTACTCTTATTCTTGGCAAAAGTCCTCCTTATATAACTTATTCCCTACCTTTATCTCTATCCTAAAAAACTCACACTATTTGAAAAGATAACCACTGTGCAGTGCAGACGAGTCAGCACATGATTTTATGTATTTATGTCAGATTCTTCTTCATGTCTTTCACATCACTTTCTGCACATTGAGAACACATCAGGTTACATCAAAAGTTTCCTTTCACTAATGTTTTTCATTCAACTTTGTCTTTCCTTGAAAAATTTGATCAGCCTTCTGTTCTGTCAAGTTCATTCAGTGTTTTGCACAATACCCCATAGTTTTGTTATAGCACTTGTTGTCACTGTAAAATTTTGCTGATTTTATGAATAAATCATTAAGACACTAAACAACCCTACTTGTAAACTGAGTGCTGGAGCATCTCATTATTAAAAACTGCTGTTCTCTGTGACTCAGCTTGCTGTTCTTTAACCACTTTTTAAATCAAGACAAGCCTTTGCTTATTATTTCAGGGCTGTTTAATATTTTAAGACTTGAACATTTTTTGTCAAACCGTAATAAATGTAGCCTGCTGGACTGCCTCTGCCTGCTATTTTATTATGTTGTGAAAGTGTTTGTTCTAAAATGTTAGAGGTTTATATCTCTCTCAGCAGTTGCTTTGCTTTGACTTAAGTGATGGTTTATTCAGCTGAAATCGTCAGCAGGAAGTCAGCTCATCAGAAAACTTCAGTCACAAAGCACCCTCTGAGCCTGCTTTTTGTATCTGAATCATGCTGCCACCACCACCTTACCACTTGCATGTTCTTTGACGACTGCCAGGCTGTCCTGTTACAGACGAGCCTCTCTCGGTGAGGGCTCCCCAAACCTCTCCTGAGTCATAAAGATGTACGTCTATATTAGTGATTTACCTATCTCTGCTAGTGGCTCTTTCTAGGGTTTTATAGCATAAAGGTGTCACTTCTCTGAGTTTATATCTGAATTCTTAACCTCAGTCTATATGCAGCCAGAGGGCTTAATACGGCCTATAGTTTATTCCCGCAGGGGGAGGCAAATGACTTATAAAAGCTATTTAACAATGAAGAAATTTAACCACACTGGACACTGTGATGATGTGTATAAATGTGGTTGGTTTTTTTGTGTTTTTTTTTTTGTTTTTTTTGTTTTTTTTTTTTTAAGAAGAAAGCTGCTTTTTTTTCTTAGTCATACATCTAAGTGAAATGACAATCTCTTACCTCGTATCAGATACAGAAAAGATGTGCTGCTTTATCAGGGAAAAACTAACTTACATGAGCACTCCCAAGGTAACACCATGACATTGCAAGTAGTGAAATCAAGGTCTGAGAGAGCCACGCAACTTCATCACCTGCACCTTCACATACCTTCTGCTGTATACAAGTTTTTCACTAGCTACTGTTTAAATAATAAACCTTTTGCCCCACCCAGGTTCATTAATTTTAAGTGCCAACAAGCCAGTTCCCTTTCTGGTAACCCCTCCCTCTTAATTTTTCTCTTGTTTTTTAATAGTCTGTAAAAGACTGCCTAGCTCCAAATGGATATGAACAATTTCATTTTGCATTTTACGTGCGGACTTCTCAGCCTTTCCTCTAGCTGCTCCTCCACGGGATAGGATTTGTCTTTTTTCTAAAACTGCTGAAATCCATCAGCTCATACCCTGTATCACGTTACGACACCGTATTTAATTCCCAGAACCCATTCTCTGCATTTACCAGCATCTCTTTTGAAAACGCAATATTGTTCTTTTATGAAGTAGCTGTTATAATACTAGATGAATCAAATTAAGTACTGTCAACTCATGGTACTGTCAGGGTTTTGGCCAGTCCATGACCTGACACCTCCCAGTGCAGCAAGCTGGCTTACCCCTGCAGTTTCTGGAGCTGGGCTGCAGGGCAGGTTGTGCACGGTTCCTCCATCTAAGGCATATGCACCTCCTGGAGACACCCTGCGTGCAGCTCAGACAGCACCTCTTGACCTCCTTCAGATGTCAAGCAATGAATGCATGGCACCGTGCTTGGTCATGCCACGGCGCAACGCAAAGTTACAACGTCGAAGAACGGGAGATGGCCTTCGGCAACAGCCGGGATGCGGGTGCTCCAGCACAGCCACACTTCACTGGCTCCTGTTTATGTTAGTAATGTGGCAAAACTGGCCCGACCCTTGTGATTACAGCTCCTCTGAAGCAGGGTGACGGACTTGCTGACCTCTGGAGTCCTGTTCGCATGTACTTCTCTAAACTTCCTTACTGTGGTATACACTATTTGTTTTGCATCCCCAGCTGGCCAGCTGTACTTCACACACATTGTAGCCCCTCTACAACAGAGGGATCACCCTACCGACAATAAAACCCCTTAAAACAATCCTTCCAAAACCACTTTCTGTCTGACAACCACTGCTTGGCTCCCTATGCTGTGTTTTGGAAGGTGGCAAATAAGGCAAGCCAGCTATTTGTTTAATGTCTCTGAGCAAGATGAGGAGAGAAGCTCGTCAAGTTTTATTATGTTGGGTGGCAAGCAAGAACTGAGCCTCCAGCTGGTGGTTTGGGTTTGTTTTTTTTTTTTTGTCTTCCTTGGAGATAAGACGGAGAAATAGAAATAAGTGGATCCTGCATACTCAATTCAATGACAATAATTGTTATCAGCCGTTTCGGAAAATTGGCAAATGGTTAGTGGTAATGTTGTCTGCTGTTTTGTTATGATCTCTAGGTTTATGTGGGCCAGATTCCTCCAACTCTCATTTACCTGCGAATTACACCGACGGGTGGTTCCGCCAAGTTTACTCCTCCCACAGTGGGGAAGCTGCTGGAGGGCTGTAAGAGTGTGGGATCTACCCCAGAGACAGTGGGTGAATCCCTAAGGAAGGGAAGCTCGGCTCTGGTTTTGGGTGTGAAACACTCTGCGCATTGCTGGTGCCAAGTGAACAGAGATCTCTCCTCCTTCCGCATGTCAAGGACCGCTGTACCCTTCAGCAACAGTGTGCACATTTTTAAAACACAATAAACATCCAGAAATGCAGGCCAGACCCAAACCTCACTCATCACAAATTAATTTTGGAAGTGAACTTTAAAGTGCCGTTAGCTCTCAGTCAGATTTTTGCTGTGTGGATTCCAGTTAAACAGTGGAAAAATTATTGAGAATTTTTGGCGCTGTATTTTAACCAATCAAAGGAGCCCAGGACTCGGGATAAGCGTGTTTCTTTTCTTGTAAATATAAATCAAAACAACTTTCTTTCACCATGCACGTATGCTAACAGCCTTTAAGTTATTATACCAGTTTGCAGCACCAGCTAAATAGGAGTCTGTCCTACAAGCACAGGCTAGGAGGAGAAAAGACTCAGCGGTGCGGGTGATGGAAAAGAAGAAGGGTTGCAAAACGTTACTCACCACCAGAGGAATGGAGCAGATGACCACCACCAGGGAAGTGGCAATGAGCAGAATAACCATCTGGATCTCTGCTCCAGCCATCCGACGGAAGCTCCGGCGTCTGCGAAAGTCAGATAAACGGCTGGAGGTGGTGTCTGTCCCCAAGGATGTGCGTCGCATGAACTGGCGGTGCATGCGAATGAGGGCCACGCACACCAGGATGTTGCAGATCACGGTGACCATGATTAGGAAGGAGCTGAAGCCGGCGTACATGTAGGAATATGCTGCATGGGTGGCCTCCTTTGCTCGCCAGTCTATGAAACACCAAGTGCAAGGGTACTGCAAGGTAGATTTGCCGAGCCCCATGCTGGGGAGGGCACAGAACAGCACGTTGGAAGCGTAGATGGCAAAGAGCGTGAGCCCTGCCAGCTTCTTGTCTACATAATGGTTGTAGAAATAGGCATGGTTGATGGCCAGGTACCTCTCTATAGACATGGCACAGATAATGCTGAGGCCTGACAGTCCAAAGAAGAGGAGGATGAAGGAGCTGTACTCACACAGTGCCAGTCCTCCCGGCCAGTGGTTCTGCAGGTAAGTGGCGATAGTGACCGGACTCACCAGGCAGGTCCCCAAGAGATCGGTGACCGCCAGCCCGCAGACCAGCGTGTAGAAAGTGGTCTCCTTCTGCTCCTTCCTGGACTTGCAGAGCACCACGATGGCTATGAGGTTGCCCACCACACCGAAGATGAACATGACGGTGGGGATGGTGGGGGGCTTCCCGCCCTCGGCCCCACTGCCGGTCCCGTTGGCAGAGCCATTCACAGGTGACATGATGGTGGGTTGGCAGGAGAGGATGTCCATGCTGCCTCTAGGGAGTCGAGCGAAGGCAGAAGCAGGTCCAAAAAGGAAAGGCAGAGTAAAGGAGGGGAGGGGGTAGTCTAGTGTGGAAAGTGGTGTATTGTAGTTAAAAGAA
>VYZW01019833.1:1300-69206 GCA_013401315.1 Balaeniceps rex
TGCACAGGTAGCCCACACAATTCCAAAAATTTAACTTCTAACAGTCAAAAATGCCTTCTGGTTCACTATACATTAAATATGAAACTGCAAGAAACAGGAATTAAGATTTCAGTGGGCACCACATCCAGAATTTCTGGACGACTTCAACAGTGTTCAAGTGTACGCAAACCCAATTTTTATCAAAAGCTTCATCTACATCGCCAGTGTATCAAATTAGGGTTTAAATTTGTCAATACCCTAATGCGAATTTCTTTCTCACCCTTACTTGCATTTCTCCAACCCCATCAATTTTTAAATGGAAAGCAACTAAGTGAACTCATGCAGAGACAAAACCCACACTATTTTATTTTAATTCATGAACCCTGTACTCTAGAGTGCCTATATTCCGGTACAGCACTGCTCTCAGTTACATGAGGCTACCAAATTACTTCATTTCCTAACCAGACTTATTTGGATTTATTTGTAATTTTACTGCATTTTCATTGGGCAGAAACAACCCAGCTGACAAGTGGAGACTCTGCATCTCTATAACTGGAGTGGCAAAAGGCAGAAGCTGGGTTTAAACAAGTCACCAGGACCAAACAAAGTACCCAAGTCTGATAAACGAAGTAATTCAGACAAAGAAGTCGTGGTCAAGCCAAAACTCGACACCTATTTGATCGTCCCAGCCTTTTATCCTTCCAATCCAAATGCTAGAGAAGATTAACCGAGCTCCTCAAGAACTCCAGGCACACAGTTACTGCTTTCTGCTTTCATGACAAGACTGAGAAATCAATGTATTAGCAGTGGCAACCCACAAATGGGTAACCAGAGGTGAGAGAACAACTTTGCTGACAACACAAACTAAGAACCAACTACTGCACAGCTACAGCTACACAAAACAACAGTTGAACTTCACCAGTCCGCTGTAACCTCTCAGCTCTGAAATGTTATCAGGCTGTCCTTGCTCCCCCAATCACTGCAGCATATTTTAATTCTAAATATTTTTTCTCGTTTTTCAAAACTTCTTTGAACAGCTATTAGCTTATACAATCAGCATTAACTTGCCGTAGTAGCTATCCATCAACTAATTTAAAACAAGCGAAGCCTTTTATCTCTCGCTTCTGTCCGCAGCCACTGCGTTACTACATGCTATTTGATTTTTGAGCAGTGAGTGACATTTGAGGGATGTCAGATCAAGACTTAAGTCGTGTTTGATGTTTTTCCAAATTCAACGAAGAGAAGCACAGCTCCACAGGCAGCTAACGGAAGTGATAGAATGAGATCCCCAAAACCTGAACCAAGCCTGGGAATTACTGGAAATTCACATGGAAATGCAAAAACAGTGCTGAACTATGGTAACCAACCAAAGCTGAGTCAACTTTGCTAAACAAACAAAAGAGCATTTACTTTAAACAAAAACACTGGACAAATACTTTTGTAGAGAAAGATACTTTTATTCTTAAAAGTTCGCCTGAATCACCAAAAAAAATTTTAAATATTCACCAAATCTTTCCAGATTCACTTCAACTTCTGCATCCCATTAAGACAAATTCTTTAAACTACCAGTCTTGTTTCAATGACCTAATTACTTCCCATACATCAACTAATGCTCAAATAATTTTTGAAGGCTAAAAAAAAATAAAAGTCCTCCTCATGTATGGAACTTATTAAATATTGGGTTTGTAGCCAAAAAAAAAAAAGCCAACATAAAAATCCTAATATGGGCAATTTCAACCTAAAATTTCAGTTCTAAGTAGTATACCTCATCTACCATTGTGAAATTACATACCACCTACCACACTTCATGCATCACTGCTCGGGAATTTCAAGACCAAGAGCAGCCAAACCCATCAAGAACATTCATGTATTCTTAAGCTCAGAGGCACGTTTTGCAGAAGTGCACAAAGACACCATATCTACTACTAAAAGCTGCATCAGAAAGTTGTATGCAAATATTAATTTATCAATATATTTGAAAAGTTCAATTTTATGGTCAAAGGTTAATTTTCAGCTTGTTTTTTTCCAGAATAACTTAACATCATACTACGGTTAAAATATTTCCATTAACTTGAGAGCTAGAAAGTATCAGAAACATAGGTGATGAAAAAATTGGACAATATGCCTAGATATCTTGTTTAACACTGAATTCTCAAAATCATTTGCAATAGCTTTGCCTTTGCAAAATATCATTGAAGATTACCTCATACACAGATGTATGATTCAAGAGTATTCTGCCATACCAATGTCATTAGCCCCCACTTTGGTAGAATCCAGTCATAATCCCTGCTCTGGTTTAGCTAATGACAAAGGAAAATCTGGCAAGCTTGTGGGATAATTTGGTTGCCTATCGGAGGCAACCACTGGGGAAAAAAAAGCACTGTTAAGAAAAGCCAACAATGTTTAAACATACATTAAGCAATCAGATTTAATTTAATCTATAGTTTAACCCACTGGAAGAATTTAATAGATCAAGATATACAGCACTTTCAAAATACCAAATACTAATTTTAAAAATAGCCTTTAAAAAAACTTCAAAAATCAGCACACTACACAGAAAAAATAATAATTTAAAAAAAAAAAAAATCAAACCCTTGCTACTTGCAAGACTAAACTTCAGTCAAAATTTTTAGCAATACATTACTCAGCTCAGAAACTCAATCCAAATCCCTGTCCAAGTATTTGCATTTGCCATATATTCAAAAATGCCTTGCAGATGGAAGTCTTTACCCACCAGTGCTGGTGACAGCATGCTCACCACAATTTGGAGCACAGTGCATAAAAGTAAATGGCTTCTACCTATATATGTATTCATGCACCTTTAAAAAGATGAACGTTTCTCAAGAACCATTTTCAAGAACCATTTTCAAGAACCGGTACTATGAGAGGGATAGGATCAAAACACATTCCCAGTGGCTGAGGGATCAGTAATGATTGAAACCACAGCTGTGCTGGTGAGAGAGTGCCGGCAAACAGGAAATTAGGTTAGAGGAAAGAACCAGAATGGGTTGTGTCCTTTAGAACAAGGACACCTTTAGTTATTTTCAAATGAAGATTGCTGAATGGGGGAAGGTGGATGGAGGTACTGCTGTGAGGCTCTATTTGAACTGTGCTGTAATTTCATTCTGGAAAGTCAATAAAAAATAACCTAAGTGGTACTCCCTTGATTTACCCAATACATTGCTTTTGTGACTGCAACATCGCATTCTGTTGACATCAAGAAAAACAACAGTGTTGTATAAAGACTGCAGCTGCAAATTATTAATATAGCAACAAATTAGCTCAGCAAAAAAACCAGAATTCTTCTAACACTTGCAGTTTGCAGATCAGATTCTTTCTCAAACATTCCCTGATCTCTCCCACACCCACTTACCACTTGTGTCTTCTCCCAAATTTACCTTCCTTATCCCTAAAGCAAACATCAGCAGCATTTCAGAACGTCTCCCTTTTCTCTAGTCATTTGTCAAAGCTGTTCTTCCTTACCTTGGTCTCACACCTAGGCCTTAATTCAACGGTTCGAAAACATTTTCAACACATTTCCATTCTCAGAGAAATAAAAAAGATTATTCAGTAATCCTTCACAGCTTGATCTGTTTTATGTTAGACAACATGCTCAGGAGAAGAAGTGCTGGGCATGCTATGTCTGTAAAATGCTTTTATCCACATGCTCCCACATTACATGTAGCCTTTTAAAACACAGACTGTCGTATCTACTACTTGCAATGCCTGGCATTGCCATCCAGCTAGGCCAGTTGAATCTAAAACATTCTTGTCCCTCTTGGCAGCAAGGATGGCAAATTAAAAATTATGCTATTCCACAGCCACAGCAGTCCTATCATCAGCCAATCTGAAAGGAAAGCTAATGAAAACTATAAATAGAATATGATACAGAGAATAGGCAAAACCCCAAAAGCCTTGTACAATTAAGTTCACACATCCTCCAAGGGAGAAATGAAGCAATACCCTGTTATTAGCATACAGCATGTTATGGAGTTGTCCAAGGTCTTCCACATCACCCTCATACAGTAAAACAGCAACAATTTTCAACAGCAGCTTCCTACAGATGTGCAGTCCTTAGCACATGTTTGCATTTACTGCATTGGAATTACCACTGGCTGCAGAGGTGGCTTGTTTTTCTTCTTTTCTTCTTTCGCAGCATTGTAGCAAAAGGACAATTTCCCTACCATCAAAATTGTCACAATAGATGTATTCACATACGCTTCAAGCTCTGACTATTAAAAAATAAAAAGCTTTTGCTTTCGCTACCACCAACTCACTGTAGAAGATAACTCTTATAAAAGAAAAATGTGGTTAACAGGAACAACCTGCAACATCAGTAATTCAACAGCAGAGTTCAAACTGATTTCATGTTCCAGGTCTGATCCTGAGCTCCCGTCAGGCTGTAATTATGCTTGCCCACTCGTTCCCTTTTTTCTCTGTCGGGAAGTAATCAGCCCACGCAGAGCAGGGACACTGACAAGCCCCTGCTGCAAAAAACGGCTAGGGACACAGTGTCATTACCTGAGAAAAAAAAAAAAAAACAAAAGGAACTACAGCCATCTTGTACTAGTCACAACAAATGTAAGTACCAACTTAGCAAGAGGCAGGATTTAAATTCATCCTGTTCTGCTACCCAACAAACCCCACATATCTCTGACCTCTGACTGATGCTCAGAAGGTGCAAGTTCATTGGAAACACCTTGTGCTGGTTCACCAGGTAAACTGAGGCAGGCTCTGCAGATGAACTATTATAGTGCCCTCTTCACTCAAAGCTAGATTTCCTGACACCAGCATGTAGGAAAATGTAGACACCATCGAAAGAAAATATTTGCTTTGCCTCCTGATCCCCTAACTTTTTAAACTCTGGAGGTTGCAGGGGCTCAGTGCACACAGCATCTGCTGCCTGGCCACTGTCTGCTAGGAAAACCTGCACCCTCCTGCCCAGCTGTGACTGCTCACAGATGTTGCTCTGCCACCATCTCTGTGCTGAAGAAAAGAGCGTGCAGAAAACAGTGCGATGCTGCAGCCCACTATTTCTTCCTGCAAGAAAATGGACTTGAGAAACCTGACAGACAGATTGCAGGCAGGAATGTTAATAGATATCACAACAGCAGTAAAAGCACTCTTAAAGAACTAAAATGCTTCCTCTGATTCTCCATCTTTCCTTTTGGTTTAGCCAATGTCTGAATATGTTCTGAATTTCTTTTCCTCCCATACTCCTACTCAACAAATCAGTGTTTTCCAAACTGAAAAAGTTTATGATTTGGGGCTTTTGAATTAGCTAACGTTTCTCACATCTTACCTACCAAGCAAGAGCTATTATTTGAAAGCCTTGTGCAACTTCTCTTTATTTTCCGTAGGCATTGAACATTACACATGTACCAGATTCCTTGAGTAGTTAACAAACAGCTCCAGTAAATTACAAAAGTAAAATGCGGCATTACGGGGTATATTTGCATTAGGACTGCAGGAATGCTTGCATTCAGCATCAGCTAAATGGGAACGGCTCTTTAGCAACATCTGATTAGGACAGAGTTGCGCGCCAGTGACTGCAATTTAGATGACAGAAGATTTGCCCAGCAAAATTCCATAGGAACGAATGCTTCGCTGGCTCCTGCTACCAAATGCCACGCATTTAGCTAAAGATTGGGCAATATTCAAGAAAGAAACAGGCCACTTAAAGTACTGCTGAACAAACAGCTGCAACCGAGTGAAGCAATATCATCTTTTAGTAGTTTAACAATGGAGGCTTTACAAAATGTTCGCTGGGATATTATCTCCTACTGACATAAACAGTGGCTGAAACTTTCTTCACTAACAGGACTCAGGTCCTTTATAAATGCAGAGGGAAGAGGTTTGGTTGTTGTTGCTGGAATTCTTTGTCGTTTGTTGGGGTTTTTTGTTTTGTTGGGGGTTTGGGGTGGTTTTTTTATTTTTACATCAGCTTAGTTGCAATCTACATTAAGCAGTAATTAGCTGTTACCAATCCCCCAAAAGTGAGAGAGAGATGCCTCTTCCGTGCCTCTGTTCATATCCCTCATCACAAGACTACGCACCACACTCGTAACATGTAAAAGGTGCACAGTACCTCACCACAAAACCAAAAAAACCTGAGCCATGTATGCAGAAGATACAGCTTTGCCCTCCTTCCCTTCCCTAATAAAAGACTAATTAATGAGCCTAGAGGAAGGAGTGAGGGGTTGTGTCTGCATTTCTCTAAGGCTACTTTCTGTTACTTTTGCATACTAGTTTGAATAACACTAGCACAGATATTACTGTAAGAGACCGTGGGGTATATCTGTTCTACTATTTCTACATTATACTCCCAGCAGTACAGGTTTTCAAATTACTTCCAGTAATTTTTTTGCAACCACAACACAATAACTGCCACCAGTAATTGCACCCAGGAGTTGATCTATTTCCGAAGTCAAATTGCAGCCTCACTTGAACTCATCTGGGTCAGTCATACAGTCACGCTAGGTTTTGGGAAAAATATTTGGTCCTTCAACGTTGCTAAGGCACCCTTCTTTAGCACCTGCCAAAGTATAGTCTTAAAAGAATCAAAAGATGTTTGGTGCTCTATTTTTACCCTGCAAAAGTTCCTTTACGTTTTGGATTATACAGACAGGTTTCAAAGATTATAGGTGTGGAGTAGCCTTTTCCATAAATGGTTATTCCAGACCCTGAATTTTTTTTTTTTTTTAAATTACTTTTGTTTGACAGGGAGAACACCTTGGGCATTTTCAATGCATAATGCATCTGGAAATAGGTCTTCACTAACAAGGCTGTTTGCAGTCCAAAATTCTGGTTAAACTCCCACTGACTTCAGCAGAAACAGGATCCATGGTGGTTTCTTACATTTAGGCTTTTCTTAGTCATTGTCTAACCACAGAGTTTTATAATCATTCCAGGTCCACATCTGCAGAAAAAGAGAAAATATTCAGGAATAGAGGGGGATCTCTTTTTGGCACACACCTTGCTAAGATTCTCTTGAACCTTTTCCAAAACAAGAAGCAAAATGTGACTGCAAAACCAAAAGTTGCCAAAGGTCCTGCTTTCTTCCCCTAAACCGAAGACTAGATTTCAGATTAACAGTGTTATTTGGACAACATGATTTTTTATAAGTTGTCAGTACAGAACAGAAACACAAAGAAAACGCCCTCATTCTTTCAAAAAAAATCCACAAAAATTAGCTTTACCCACCTATGTAGGGGGGTGCCCTTTTAAACTGATTATCTTCATCTTTCAAGCTGCTGCTTAAAGTTTTGTGCCAATTTTTTGGGATCCTGCCCAATCCAAAGGTTACGTTTGCATAGCTGTTGCAGAACAGGGGCATGAAAACCAAGGTAGCATCTATTTATTTTGGGGGATCTTCTTTGTTTGTTTTATGTGACACATCAGTAGCTTCCTACCACACCAGAGCTTGCGTTCAAAAGGTCCTCCAGTAGCAGATCCTCACAAAATACTACTTAAAAACAATTAGCGCTCACAAAGTCAAAACATTTCTTCCAATTGAGGTTTCACTCCTTTGGGAGCGATCCAGCAATCAACTGTAATCTATATCTTTCATTTATAATTTTATTATAATAGGGTTTTTACTTTCCCTTCCTTGCAAGCACACGGGCAAAGAGCAAGCCTTGCTTTCCTCCAGTAGGCACATGAATCGCACATCCCTGAAACAGGCAAAAGAAATCTACTCACAGTGGGGCAACTGGAGTGAACACAAATTATGCCATGTCAGTGAGGTGGATATTAAGAGATGTCTTAGTACTACAGGGTTAAAATACCAAGAGTACATGCTAATCATGTCCTCAAATGCTTGTGTGTGTTCCCTGTTAAGCAGTCTGTGATAAGCCTCGAAGATATGCAGAATATGAAGTAACAGAACAGGTAACACCGCAGCTTCACTCAGCTGCCAAGAGCAGAAGGAAAATCAGCCAAAGTCAGTCATCACGGCAGTCACTGAACCTGACTTAAAACTGGGCACAGACAAACACAAACCTAATCAGGAGCTTCAGGAAATCCAGATCCCAGAAGAGGCGTTGGTGCCCCTATCTACCCACCACCAAACCACTCACGATAACTAAGCGTACCCATAAACCCTAGAGCTGCTGGCAGACACCATCACGGCTCACAGTTATCCACAGAGCAAGATCCAAGTTTCCATGCACCCATATTCTCTTCCAAGCATCAGAAGTCTGATTAAAGCTAAAATTTACATGGCTGAAAGCACCATCTATTTCCACACCATTCACTCTCCTATTCAATTTAAATCAGAAGGAAAAGAAGTCACCCGAACACCACCCCAGAGATCTTATTCTTGCCTGCTGCAATTTCCCCCTCCTGGAAACCTCACCTGACAGGCTCCCTGTAATATTTGTAAACAATATTTGGAATGTTTTTAACCTAGTATTTTATAAAAATAAGACAAATCATGCTAGCTGTATACATCTTGGTCTATGCGTCTACTCTGTCATACATGTCTAATGTTGAATTTCATTCAAAGGATAGAGGAGTAAAGGACAATAGAATAGCTAATTCTCTACATGTTTGCAAAAGCAGGCAGGAGAGGAGATTTGAGCATAAGCGTGCCATCAGAGACATGGGCTGCACGGAGAACAAACACCTTAAGTACCACTGAGCCATTGCAGAAGCATTTCACAAGATTCCCTAGCTGCATAAAAGCTTCAAATGGAAATTACTGCTTCTTTGCAAGTCAATCTGTCACAAGAGAAAAACCAGCAGCAAGTCAGACTCGATTAGTCCCATTTCTCCCAGGACTAGCTGCCAAGGTAACAGAACAGTGCAGGGTTTCACCCTACAACTTGCTGTCACTGTCTATTCTACACATCAATTTCTCTTCAGCAAAACACTGCTATTTTTAATGAAAAACAGGGGGGAAGAAAATAAAAAAAAAAAAAAGTATGCAAGTGGTGCAGGAAGAGGAAGCAATATTTGCCCAAATCCAAGCTAAAAAAGTGTCTATTTAAGGGCAGAGGAAGCTTAGACACATTACATATACTGTTAGACGTGTTTGCTTGTCTCAAGTTAAACAATATCCATGGTTTTGTCATTTTCATTCTGAACAGTCATTTTCAGTAAGACACCTGAAATCACAGGATAAAAGTCATCAATTTTTAAATCAAGGTATCTCCAGCTATTCCCGTGTATCTCTTATCAAGAGAGATCTCGGACAATGGGGACAGTTCAAGAAGCTGCATTTCAACACACAGTAATCATTCTTGTCCAGACAGCCATGAAGTTAGAAGCCAGCACACAGTGGTTTTATTAACATCTAGTATGATAAACAAAGGCATTTCCAAACGAAATGTAACACTTTGCAGATTTAGAGAAGGACACCTTCCTAAAACATCGATAGACAGCACCTCCCTCCCACAGAAGGAAAACAGATGGTCTCACGGCAGAGAAACTCAACATATACCCATAGGTACTGAGTTTTCCCTTGCTTTGTTTCAGGGAGAACTATCATCTGGCAGTTTTAGGAAGCAAAAAGATCTATTCGCATGGGATACATGCAAGCTTCCCCTGTGGCAGAAATCTGTTACGAGGTACAAGGAGCTCTGCCTCTACCCTTCCTTGCCAAAAGATTTTCCAGGGTTTCTCCCAGAGTGAACTTTGTTTTAACACAGCCTTGTGCTCTTTGATCACTGAAGGTAATCTCCAGAGCCCTTTTAACTCCCACAGCCTGACAGTCTGTGAACTGAACAATGCCAATAGCAGCTATATCTGTTCTGCATGTTCGAGGCCAGTGCCAAAACCACTGTATCATGCAATCATGACTACTATACTGCACTACTCCAGAGTGTGATTTTTCAGCCTTCTAATGTTTCACGAGACATAGTTCCTACAGTGGGCCTAATTTCTAGCCTAAGTTTATTCACAGTCAGCTAATACCCACTTCTTCTTGCTTGGGCTAATGCTATAGGGGGTTTTGTTGTTGCTGTTTTCTTCCTCCCAGGAAAATATTTAGAGAGGAACTTCTCACAGTTCTCATTCTGAATAAAGCATAACCAGGATTGCCCATTTTCCTCTCAGCAGCTTCTCCATCCCCCTGACCATCCCAGTAGCCCTTTTCCGCTCCCACTCCTATCTGAGCCCATCTTTGCTGAGCAGGGTTAACCAAGGCTGTACAGAGGATTCCTGGTATCTTGTGGCAGCAACATTTCCTCACCACGACCAGGAATATTCCTTCCAAGAGAGGGGGATTCATTTTTACCCTCCTCACTACTCTTTTTCCTTCTCCAAAGTTTCACCTGGAATCAGCACTTCTCTAGCTTACCCTGTGCAACTAAGCTCGACTGCTCCGTTAATCACAGACCTACTCTCACAGGTAAAAACTAGGAAGGGTCTCCAGACCCTCAGTAACCAATTGGTTACTGCTTTAGCTGTAAGGTTTAACTTGTTCAGCTTGTAGGTTTAACTACTCCCAAAAACGATCTGCCTCTCAACCCCTACCATCTTCCTTCTGACCTTTCTCCAAGCCTCTCTTGATGAGAAGGGAGAGCAGCTGGTATTCCTGCCACAAGTTAAGACATCCCAGGTATTCTTTCTCTCACATTTGAGCAGGAGCCCCACTAGAAAAAGCTTTTTTCTCCACCCTCGAACAATAAGCTCTAGCAAAGCTACTTGGCGGACAGTTAACTGGTCCCTGGAGTCCCAGAAAAAATGACACCTCTTCATCTCTCGGCCAGTATCGCCAGCGCCTCTCTGTTAAGCTGCTTATTTGCTTATCCAGAGGAACAATGGAGAGGATTAATACCAACTTCACTCCCTTCAACAGCTCTCCTGAAAGCAGAATGAACTTCTCATTACAGTGCCATCCAAAGAGTCCTTATGCAATAAGGACTTTAAGGATACCTCTTTGATCGAAAAAAACAACATTAACTGTCCCACAAATTGTTTTAACACAAAGGCATTAAAATACAGAGAGTAGGTGCAACTTCCTTTGCTCATGCTTTCCCAAGATACACAATTCAACAACCAGTAGCTTCCTTATTTCATTTCTGAGGTGCAGGTTTTTCAAAGGTCAGTAGAAAAGTTAAAGCACAGTATCAGGACATTACATATGCTCTATTGTGCACAAAACCTGGTTACCTTAAGGTTAAGCCTTTACAAAGATATTCAAACAGCAGTGTGCACGAGGAAGAACAGACTCCATAAAAAAAATGCATATAAAAGAGTAGAAACATTTCAGGATGTGACTGCTCTGTGCCTGTTTTTATTTCCATTGTAGTAAGTCCTGCAGTTTAAATTATTTTTATTTCTAATTCAAAGCCCAGTAGCACTTTAGAGCATACAAACTATGAAAATTATGGAAAATTACAGAAAAAGGAACAGAAAGAGAAAAGCAAGAGAGCTCGCATACAGAACGTATTTGTGAGCCCAGGAAACTTGTACCAGTGCTGACCAGGCTGTGGTCGCAAACTTTTAAAAACTGCTTTCTGCTGACAGTAGGGAAAAAATCAGCCTCTCCTTGTTGCCTGTATTTAGAAAATAAAAAATCTACAGCAACAATTCTGACAGTACAGTACCCACCAATCCTTCTGTTACTCAGCACCTATTCCTCATAATTATCTCCTCTTTTTATCCTTCCTATATGCTTTTTCTTTCTTCCTGCTATCTTTGCTTTTCACAGTCCTCTTGCCCAACAGCGTAAGGATTTCTGCTAACATAAGACCCTTGTAAGGACTGCTGCCTCTACAAGAGAGGGAGAACAAGGCAGATTTTATGAACATAATTAATACACCCACACCAAAGCGATTCAGAGGCAGCACTGCACAAAGTCAGGGACAAAGCAATTACCTAAAGCCCAAGATACACCCACTCCCCACCCCTGCAAAGGAGAAAATCTTTGTGACAGTAAACATTTCTCACCCTCACTCCTTGGGACTCTGGATATTTGAATTCCTTATCTTGGGCCTTCAGCTTGTTTGCCAAAATGTTAAGTCTGGCTGCTTAGGCTAGAGGCCACGTCTTGATTGCTTTCATCCCAAAGGCTTGAGCATTAGTGTGTGTGTGTACATGCGTGTGCATGTGTTTTCCAATGGAAAGAAAGGATGCTGTTCTTGACTCTGGGGTCCATTACTCCTGCTATACTGTGTGCACAGAATGATTACCCAACCAGTTTGCATCTGAGAAGGGGACTTCACAAGTCTACTTCATCTCTGAAACTTCAGTCTCTGTCACTGAAACACTTTCATCACCACAGTGACTTTGCTAGTGGAATTAAAATATATCAAGAAATGGACACTAGTTTATTTGCTGATACCATATGGGAAATTCCCCAGTAACAAGGAGTTGGGAGAGACCAAAAGATTAAGTGCCTGCATGGTTTTCTCCAGAAGCTATGCCACTAGCTCTTCACATGAAAAAAGACAATTTGGATGGCTCTAGCCCTGCGCTGGATGATACATTAGTCTAAAACCTTGAACCTGCAGGCAACTCCAAAGACTCTACAGTTACTTAAACAAAGGTAAGCAAAAGGCGAGATAAACTGCTTGGTTTTGTAAGTTTCTTGAAACACAGAGCAAAGGATCAAAAATGGCAGGAGTCACTGAAAATGGCCATGCATACCACAAAGGCACACTCCAGCTCTACTGAAAGAGCCTGTCACAGGCCAGGCTGGTCCCTGAGAGTCAAGTCACACATTTCACAGTTACCCACCTTCCAGATACAGGATATGACTGCAACAAGCATGATACACCAATGTCTTTGGAAAGATGGCAGACAGGCACCAGTTACCGGAGGTAAAGAAGTAGAGGCCACTTGGTTAGAGAAAAAACAGCTTGGCAGGAGATCAAAGACAAAAATGATGAGGAAGTGTGGAAAAGAGTGAGTGTCCCTAGAGAGGTATGGAAGCTGGGAACCCCAGAGAGAGTTACAGAACGACTTCCTTTACTTGCTCAGTGAGCAGAGGTACTTCTCCTATACAAAGGGAGAAACGCCTACTATACTTCTTTCATATGTTTTTATATTTGTGAAAGCACATGGAAAGGTTTTGAGAACGTTACCTTTCTCTCTCATCACTCACCCAAAGATGGGGCTTAAGTCCAACAACAAAAAAAGAGGAGATCCTGGTCTTCACATTTGGTTCAGACACCAAAATCTGGATTCATAAAAACCAAAAAGAGCATAGCTTTCACAATCTACAAGAAAATCGGGGCACAACTGTAAAGGGTGAATGTTTTGAGACTAATGCTCAAACCCACCAGGAAAGATTCACAAAGACCCTTGTTGTAGTTCCAGTATTCTCTTTAACAGCTACTTCACAGCATAGGTGACCAAGAGGTGAAACCCCTTCCACTACCACACCAGCACCAAAGAAAAATCTTTACTTTTACCTTTTCTTTTCTTTCATTCTAGCAAAACAAAAGAAAATTAATGTTATTCTTTACTGCTTCTTTATGACAAAGCATGCCTTGATGTTAGTTTATACATCAGAAATCAAGCTCTGGTTTCCTTCTTTTTGGAGGATATGAATGGAGAGGTTACATAAGGGTGTAATAGGAGCTGTTACTTCCTTTCCCAGTTGAAGAGAAAAAGCTGTGGATCAGGTTACAGACTCAAGGGCTGGTCATCACTACTGCAGCCTTCCTAAGATTTTTGCCAGTAGTCCACCAACAAACAGGAGAAGCTACTTAGATACCTTTATCTCAAAGTAAGAAGGCTCTGAGAATTTAAAAGACTAAGTATTATTACTATTAGGGGGAAAAAAAGCGCCTTTATTATTGCCTTTCATCAAACTCAGGAAAATTCCCTAAGCTTGACGCCTACAATCACTAAAGTCACCATTTTCCATTTCAGTTTGTTCTTCATTAGCACAATAAAAAGGATGAATGAAATGTAAGGTAAGATTTATAGGATGGTCTGACACGTGAGCTGCACTAAATAAGTTCAGCACGCCAAAAGAGCGCATAACTCTGGCTGGTATGTTAGCATTTGTCCCAGCTCTGACCACACAGGGCAAGCAAAAGGAGGAAACACACAGTGTCCAGATTGGCCTGCACGAGCACTAAGCTGTTCTCCAAACCGTCCCACTTGCGCTTTCTTCACCTTCCTCTCCGATTCCCAAGCCGCTACTATTACTGCTGCCGAAGGAAGATGAGATCAGACTCCAACATGAGGAATTTCTGTTCCCACAGAGCTCAGAGAAACCGGATGATCTCAGAGGATCATGTGAAGCAAGTCCATGACACTTTCATGAGGCAGAGTATCTCCAGCATATTGCCAGCAGTTTCTTAAGAGTGCACAGTGGGAAAAATTAATGGTTTTGCTTATGTTTCCAATTTCTCTCTCCCACTTCCTCCTCTCTCATTTGCCAGACTTTTATTTTCCCTTCCCCCAGAAGCACCAGTAGGCTTGCAATGTACATTTGCCCTTCTAAAGGGAATTACATCAAGTCTTGCACAACTTTTAGAAGGGCTAACACACATAGCTAAATTAAAACTACCATCCCCTGGCATCGTTTCCTCACAAAGTTCCTCCCCACAGATGTGATTTAACAAGGTCTCTTACAAAAAAAGGAAAGAAAAAAAGGCAAGTTTCCATGATCTAAGATGCTTTCATGAGTTCTTTCACCTTCGCCTCGTGCAGCACTCAATCTGTTTGTGGTGCCCATATGGAGCCAGAAGCTTTCAAGATGTCCATCAAATATGCCACCTAACACCCCATAGGTGTTTTCAGAAGCATCATCTTTCCTAAGGACAAAGGGGAACTTGTGGTAACCTAACACGTCAGTAATTGCTACACGATGGTAAACACCGACGTGAGCAGTGACCACTGTATACTACTATGGGAATAACGGCAATGCTACAACTACTACACCTTCACACAGAACCAAGCTGGAGGCAGCACATTGCATTAAGCGCTAAATTAAAGACATTCTTCAACTCAGGCCTGGGACAACTGGAAATAAAAACACATGAAGAGAAGAACGTCATTACCTTTAATATGTTTAAAAGCAGCCAAGCACTGAACTCGACTTTAACAGATGGGTTGGACTACTTCTGTTCCGTAACACTGTGTGCTTTTGGGGAAAGCCTTGTTTTTGACACAGGGCTTGTCAAAGTGATGATTCATCCAGGGAAGGATGGGCAGCTTGTTGCCAGCCTTAATTCACAATTAACAATAGGACAGCCGGATATGGGAAACTCATGATTCAACACAAAAATTGCAGAGTCAGCCATTTTACCTGGCCTTTACATTTTCCAGTGATAATTTCTAATCTGGATGTATTTTAAATAGTTTCTCCAACATATATTTTAAGAGTAGGTAGCTTTTATTTCATTACTGTTACGTTTGTCCTTTAGGATAGTGGTCCTGATTAAATACATAGCAATTGACTTAATCACATCATCTGAAATTGCAAAGGTATAAATTACTCAAAAAAGCAAACAACATGCATGCAGACAAACGGGCACGCACATAGGTACTGTGGGCAAGGCAAGTGAGCGCCGCACCTACGCACTTTGCGACTGCACCCCCAGTCCCGCTCCCTGCAGGCCCTGCTAGGATGGCCATTGTTTTGCATGGCAGAGTCTGGCCACTCCGAGGAACAAAGGGATGCCCTTCCCAAAACACAGCGGCAGCAGATGTCCTACACCGAATCCCGACAGCCTCGGCCTCCATAGGCGCAGACAGACGGTCTTAGCTGGGAGGCTACACCAAGCCATCCCCTCAGGCAAGCTCCTCGGGACAACGACCCTGCCCTGGAAAGCCCTTCCCTAAGTCTCTTCTCCAAAAGTTACCCGACGGCTGAATTTATCATCCTGCTCCAAGTTACCGACACCCTTCCCGCGGTCCTCCCCTCTCCCCATACCCGAACCCGCTCTTTTGAATTAAGCGAAGCCGCGCACACACGGTAATTATTTCAGACAAGAAGAAACAGATGCCACGGTCTCTTTCCAGAAAAAGCACACACAAATTCTTATTTTAAAGCGTAAGACCCCAACCATCTCTGCGTGTGTGCACACCAGAGTTCGTGCCTAAGTTAAGCTGCCTAAAGCCCACAACCATCCACCAGATGCTAACGAAAGCCACAGCGCCCGTAAATCGTCCCAAAGCCGCAGTTTTGTCCCGGGAAGGGACGCCCAGGAGGCGCCGGGGTTCCCGTGCTCGGCACCCGCACGCCGGCACCGCCATTCCCTTCTCCCAAAGAACCCGGCGCCGAACCCCCCCTCCACCCCAAGCCTCTGCAGCACCCCCCCCGAGCCCATCCCCGCGGGGGGCGCGGCGGGTCCCGCCGCCGGCCCCCGGTCCCGCACAACAAAAGGGGCCGGAGCCGGCTGTGCGGGCAGGGGGGTCCCGGGGGAGCCGTACCTTTGCCGCCGAAGGGNGGGCGCCGCTCCCCGCCCCGGGGGGCTCACCGGCCCGCCCCGGAGCTCCGCCGCAGCCTGCTTCCAGCTGCATTCCGTCCCCCCAGCCTCGCTTTGTGCAATGGCAGGTCGCCGGGGTGACCCCGCAGGAGCTGAGCAACGGCAGGTGCTCCCAGCCGGAGTCCTCCTCGCCTGCTCTCTCCCGTGTGCTGCAAAGGGGTGGTGGGGGGGAAGTGCGTGTCTCACCCGTCCTGTTCGTTGTACGACTCAAACCTGTAAGCCTCTGCAGTTCTCCAGTTCTACCTGGCATAATTTTTTCCCCTGTATATTTCTCCTTCAAAAACTAAACAAAAAGAGAAACTGACCTCTTTTAGCATGAAGCCAATCCCCGACTAGATTTCTGCAATAATGTTTTCAGCACCTCCTCAAAACATACCAGCATTTTAAACGTAAGCACCCAAAAGTATTTACGGCAAGCTTTGACATATCTTATCTGCCCAATCCTGTCCCTGATAGGCACATAAGCCATCAACAATGTAGGGCGACTACCCCATTGTGTGAAAAGAGGGAAAAAAAAAAAGAAAAAACCCTAAGGGCCGCATTCATACTGCATCTCAGCCATTCACTGGCCTGAAACTGGGTCTGAAGGAAAATGAGCGGACATTTCTCCCCACCCCCATAAAAACTCCCCAATGCACAGATGAGACGGGAGTATTGAGGTCTACATTTTACACTCACACACTTCCTGGCAAAATACCCCACGTGAAAAGTTTCACTATATGTACTTTTTCCTAAGAAACCAATTACCACATTATCTTTTTGTTAGTTTTCATGATTGCAAGTAGGCTTTTTAAGCTAAGCAGATTACATATAAAAAGAACTATTATATTTTTTAAAAAAACACAGAAAAAACTGAATTGAATTCTCTATGTAGCCCAGCAGTTAATAAGGCTGCAGTGATACACTGATGTAAAAGGAGGATTGAAAGGTAAATTTGGCTTTTTCTCTGCTCTTTATACCTACATACTCCACTTCCTTCTGAGAGAGTTGAAAACGACTGAACCAGCAATAACCCTCGGTTCAGCTGCAAGCTAACCCTACATTTGACAGATAACAGTGAAGAGGACCTGAACTGCAGACACACCACCAAAACTCTTCATATGTGGTAGAAATCCAGCTTACGTCACCAGATCAATATGATCAGAACCATGCAGTAAAGACACAAAATGCATTTTAAAAGCCTTTCTCATTAAAAGACTTCAGTTATTTGAAAGTCAATACTATATTTTCAGCTACATATGCTATTCCTTGGTAGTGCTTCTGCATATAGAAAGACATTGTATTCTCACACATTTCTCTAAATCTGTAACTATATGAATGTTAGAGTCAGCTTTCAGATGAATTCTAGGAACTAGAGCCCTACAGCCCTACTAATTCATAGACTCATCACTATTTTATTATCTGTAGATTTTCCAAGCAGGTGCTTAGCTCCTAAGATTTGTTTTGCACTTACGTTTTTATATCTAAAAATAATGACTGCTTTCACCAAAAGTGGTCAAAACTGTTTCAACAAAATATTTTTCCCACTGAAAAATTGAAGGCTCGGTCAAAACTCGGTTCTACAGAAACAGTGACAGTTCTGATGCAGGTATTCTCAGGAAGATAAGTTAGGTTTGGGGTGGTCTGAAAGAGATATAGGCAAGAACCATTCCCGAGCAGCAGCATGACCCCGTCCTTTCGCCCCATTCTCCATTCAGGTGAGTGCTTTGCTCAAGTACTCAGCTTGCTGTTCTGGGACATAGTTACTGCATTCTTTCCCGATTAATGATGTGGAAAAAAAAAAGTAATTTCCTTTACTCCAAATCTAAATGAAAACTAAATTCAAGGTTTTGTAACGAAAGCACTTACTGTCCAGCCAACGCTATTTATCAACAACACACACAGAGCAGTAAATAACATCACAAGACAGTGACTGCAAACATTTCACAGAGAAAGTATCTATTTCAACTTTACACATTAAAATTATCGTAAGTCATTGCATTGGCATGAAAATACAAAATTTTCTACCTCAGAGGTTAAAATTCTCCATTTCATCCAAAGACAATCTTCAACACAGGAAAAAACCAGTGTAGCTTTCCTTCCACGGTCCTACCGCTGTGCTTCAAAAGGGTTAATGGTGGCTACTTCTCAGACGCATTCTTCATGCCCACTTGATGCTTAGATTCCTGCAAATAAGAATGTCCATCTGTAACAGCTGGTGATATTTGGTAGCATTTATAACACAGATAATATTAAGCATCCTTGTAAGGCTGCCTTGTCCTCCAGGAAATGAACCAAAACTATCCAGTTTTCCCCTAGCCTTCCAGCACTCCATTCCCCCCTTGTTTCGGATCTGTGTGAAAGAAGATATCTCATTACCCATCCTTATTCAGGGGCAATTTTCTATTTTCACGCTTTATAAAATGTGAATTAGCAGCCTATCACTGTATCTCACACTCTTTGCTTTGTCCTGGCTTAATAAGAAACATTGGTTCTGAAACCTGTGTTCTTTCCCGAAAGCAAGTTAGTACAATACAAAAGGCATCACAATTAAATCTAGAATATTTTCTTTTCTTTTTACTACATCTAGTGGACTACCATAATTACCACTGACACAATCTGCAGTAAATGAAAAAAAAATCCAAAATAAACTAAAAGACATGTCTGGTCACAGATGATCAAGCAGATACCCAGAATTCTTTTCTTTAAGAAGTGGCTTATTTCTTAAAGCCAAATGGTATATCCTGGACCATATAAGAGATCAGGAATAATCAGTATTCAACACACACTCAGGTCTCTTTTGAACGTTAGATATAACCTAGAGGATATTTAAGGGGAATTTCCAACTACTGAATCATTAAATATGCTTTCTTCAGCATGCACACGTCATTCTGAAAGGGCATAAGCAGAGCAACAGCCTACAGCAATTTCAGAGAGAAAATGTGAATGTGGCTGCATCCCTGTTTTGCAGCTCCCGAATCACGGACTCACCAGAAGCTGTGGCAGACATCCGTGTACATCAGAGCAGTTTAGGAGCTGCTTATTTACGTATGACCCTTTCCCCCTCCCCCCCTTTTTCTTTTTTTTGACATTTCCACAGGGTGGATTATAGTCTCTTGATTACAGCCTTAAGGTCTACAGCTTCACAAGCCAAGCAAGTGAACCAACTGTAAAACTAGCTGTTGCTAAGATTGCAAGGGCAAAACTGTGGAGATTCAGGGACCCATTTTGACTGACAAACCATGAATCAAACACACAGCAGTCCTTAGATCTGCCTATGACAATCTCTGGCAATTAGAAGAGCACTAGTTAATGGCTAGAAGTACTTCCTAGCCAACCTTGCCGAGAAATAAAACTGAAAACAGAATTTAGATGTCCATGTTTCTAATCTCATGCTTAGCCATTTTTCCTATACTCGGTGAGAAAATTCTGCGCACTTATAAAATGTTGCAGCAATACCTCTGTTCTAAATCTGTGGGACTGAGTGCATACCAGAAGTTGTGGAAATATACCCTACAGTAGTTATAATACTTTTCCACTTCAAGCAAAAAACCCCCAGTATTCATAAGACGATGACAGGAAAACTTGCTCTAAGACTGAGCACAGGGATTTAACAATAATAGTCTTTGGCTTCTTTGTCATGGAAAATGGTCATAAGTTTGAACTCTGCCTGCACACAAGTAAATGATTCAACAAACAAGCTGCCAGTGGTCCAGAGAATTCCAGTTTTGTGACTTGAAAACCAGAAAGCAAAAACTGTACACGAACACAGCTCATCCTTCACCCACCTCTGGCAAATTAAATTGCATGCAAGTTAGAATGAACAAGCAGTGGCTCTATACAGCCACATGCTGGAATGCTCCTCAGGTGCTTTGGAAAGCATCAGTTAATTCAGTACTGAGAGAGATCATCTGCCTTCTCCAACTGTGAATCTTACATAGGATTTGTGTTCCCACCTGTCAAAACACTGTCAACTTTCCATTTTGCCACAGTGTCTCCTGATTTTGCCAAATGGGGACTTTCCCTTTTTGTTGAGAGGCAGAAATATGCCTTCAATTAGCATGGTATTTTTGTCCTTTGCAGTAAAGACCTGCATAAGACAGCCTGAGGGTCTAGACTTAGAATTCAAGAGAAGAGGTCACCCCAGCAGAGATTTCACCCTGTGTGTTGACATTAAGCACAGGACAGGATCTGAGAGGCAGCATTCACTTTTTTCTGGCTAATTCAGGCTTGAAATCAGTTTGGTACTTGATGCAACCTACCAAAGTCCCCAAACCTAACTTGTATGTTTCAGACTAACGGTCTTGTGATAGCCAAGAAACCCCTGGTACGGAGGTGGCTCAGCGCCCACCTCCTGCCATCACACACAAGGCTCTATTTAGCAGCTGAGTGCTTCCCTGGAGACATCAGCATATTCGGGCCTCTCGAAAGGCACATGGAAAAGTCCGCCTGTCAGTGCTAACATTGGCGAGATCTTTACATTAGCACGACCAAGTTACAATGGGGACATGTTAGAAGTTTCGTTTCCACAGTTCTTTCCTTTGAAAACACATTTGAAAACTGACTGGGTATAAATCTGGGGGCAGCTGATTCAATTCAACAGAATTTCCCTAGAAATGGGTTTGGGTGCCCTCCTCAGCAGCCAGCAGGGAGGAAGGATGGAAAAACTCCTGGAGAATTCAACAGACTGGCAGACTCCGCAGCTCTGTGAGCCCGTTGTACAAGGACACATCCCCAGTCTGATCCAGTGGTCTCAGCAGCTGGACCCAGTCGCCACCAGGCAAAATGAACCTCCATGAGGTTCATCTGCTCTGAAGGGCTGAGCACCTCCCTGTTACATACTTGGGTGACCATTTTCTGGTTTCTCTTCATAAGTACCTGGGGTGCAGTGCACAGAAAAATGGACTCCCCGGGGAAGCAGGTACTACACAGTCCGATGGACTCACTAGCTGCTGGATCAGCGCACTGAGTCATGAAACCAGGGGTCCCCAAACAGATTTTCTCTTCCTATTTTTTGTACAAAACATATACAACTTTCCCTACTAACCTGCCTTAGTAACTCTTCCCAGAATGGATTCCACAGTCAAGCTACCCAAAAGTCTCTGCTTTTCAGTTCAAGAGTAAGTACATCCATTAAAATTAAGAAAAAATGCAGGAAAAAAAGAAAACTAAAAACATAAGAAAGCTATGAGAACCTTCTGAACTGTCACCCCGTAATTCTGCAAATGTGGAACATATTTCAAGAGCTTAAGGAAGAGTTTGCTCAGAGGTAACGCTTGCAATTTCAGACTTCCTAAATAATATTCCCACACACACCTAAAGGATTGTACTGTTGATGTTACAGAACAGAAGGTCCCATTTTTCCTAGTATAACAAATCAATCTTTCCTCCCTCTGAAAAAGAAACTTTTTGGAGACACAGCTGCATGCATCCCTTCACAAACACCCCCTCAAGCAAAATGATAAAAAGCGTATTTAAGGGAGGGAAAGGCCCAGTGTCCTGTAAGATTCAAAAGTTCATGTCAGATCAGTCTTCACATTAAGTGGCAAGGGAAAAATCTTCCGTTTGAAACCTAGTGAGCACTAGGGAGAAGAGTGTCTTTGTGCACCGAAAGACAAACATCACCAGTAAAGTATTCATGCTGCAAGCTCCAGCATACAGGGATATACAGCCTGAAAATCTTTGCAGCAGGGTAATTATGGATATTCTTTTCCCATTTTATATACTTCTCACAGAACTCTTTGATTTTGTAATGTATGTGTTTTTGTGGATTCCCAAGCACGATATGTGATGTGTTAAAGATAGAGTTGAGCTTATACTGAGATTTCTAACCACACATAACATCTGTTTGTGGGGATCCTCCTTCCCACAGGTATATGAATATAGCGATGACATGTTCTTGTGCTTTGTATGGTCCTCTGTTGTCGAGGACGCTGCTCAGAAGGAAAACTTGTACCTGGATTAAGGATATTGGACTACGATGATTCTTGCAAACAAAACTACCCAACACAAAAGTGTTGGAATTGAACTGTAGGTATATGCAAACTTATTTTCAGGATAAAACCAAGTATATTACAATAATAAATCCCACATGTCACATATTGAGGCTTAAAAAGTTGCTGCAGACTTGGAATGACCGTTCCTGCGTGGTAGTATGAAAAGATGTGGAATTTCTACAATATATTTATCAAGAACTTCTAATGAGGAGTTATGCTTTATTATTATTTTTCCCGCTATTTAAAACTGGTCTCAAATTTACACTAGCATTTGAAAAATGAAGAAGTTATTTTGTATCTATTTCCTTTAATTATATATGATTCTCCAACCTTTGTGGTTTCCTTAAAGAAGAGTTTAAATGGGAACTGACTGTAAGTTTTAGGCTGTGGACTCAAAACCTTTTTGATTCCAAGCAAAAGTGCAGACAGATGGACAATTCAGCCAAACTCTTTGCTGGCTATCTACCAGTCTATGAATGGCAGCAACAACGAAAGCAGTATAAATAATAAATAGCAGTGCAGCATGGAAAAATCAATGGCTAAAGAACTCAGAAATAAGATATTTCTGGAAGTTCCATCTTAATAATTTTGTAAACCTGAGAGCCTTCCACTTCCCCTGCTAGCTAAAGAAAAGAGATCAACTTATCTAGGGCACATAAGGACAATTTTTTCTTCCAACTTAATTGCAAGAAAAGCCTGTGGAAGGTAACCCAACTGGGATGGATATGACTGTACATGCCAGTCAGACGTTGCCAGCACCAGAGTTCTTCCTATGTTCCCCAAATGTTAACTACTCACTGGAGATTATTCACATCTTATACGCAGGGAAATAGCAATTTCTTTGTTCTCCAGCTTTACTTCAACATAGTGAACCCTTTAGGAGTGCAAATTTTTGCCAACAAGAAGCAAATTAATAACATATGTATATGGTGTGTTTCTGCTTCCATCATAGGTGAATGCAGTGCTTGTAAGGGATGCCATTTGCAACCTTCCTGAAGCAAGGATCTTGAATCCAGCCCCGGCTAAACCAGCATGAACCAACTGCAATTCTACTGGAAAAAGCAAGGCAACCACGATGCAACTGATGCCTCAGCCAAACTTTTAACTTTGTCCAAAAAAGAAACAGAGCAAACACATCAATGCAACTTCCCTCTACATTGCCCTATTAACTCCTCATCAATGCCCTTACTCAAGCTATTCCACTACCTGTTTGAACCCAAGAATACGCTTTATTAAATGTATAGTCTGTCAAAATGTAACTTACATGAACACTTCCACCATTCACTGATTGTGTATGATTTAGCTATTCTCTGTGATTATTATTCTGTGTAATATATAGATGCTCATGTTTACACAAACAAAATATACACATTATAATCAAATTCTATACATTTATGGTGTTTGGTCCTATGCATGTGTTGTCCTATAATATGTATTACAAACCATTTGCTTTCATAGATCTCATCAATAGACAGTCACAATCTGTCTTTTCTTCAACACATCCGTTTTGTTATTTCATATTCACTCATAAAGAGACACTCTTACTGTGCAAGTAATAAACCATCCTTATCTCCAATACTGGTTTAACTAAAAAGGCCCTGGTACTTTTTGAAGGACTGCAGCCAGTGAAGCACGTAAACCATGTTCATGTTTTAAGTACTATTCCTAAATGCATGCTTATTTGAAGCAGAAGAGCTGGGCTGAACCAGGCTTTGAACTTTGAAAATAAACTCTGCAAAATCCATAACAACTGCTTAAAAAACATGACTATTTTTGTTCCTCAAACAGATGCAGTGGCTTGGGGCCGACCATCCCACAAGCCCTGGGTATTGTTCCCACTTCCAGCACCAGGTAAAAAAAGGTAAAGAGAGAAGGACATAAATTAAACCCCTGTGCCGAGTCGTTTTGGGGGTATTACCCAGCAGACCACAACAAGTCTGAAGGTCACATTTCATGTGCATAAAGAGAGATATTTCTAACTGACGCTTACTAAACAAGCAGACTGGCTACTTGCTTTAGACAGCCCTGAACAAATATTAATTGAAACCATCTGTAGGACATGTTATCTCTGAAGTAACTAAAGGCGTTCAGTTGACTTTGGACTAAGTTACCCAAGAGCTTCCACACAGAAAAAGCACATTCATGAAAGAAAGTGATTTACTGTTTTAATATAAAACACAACTAGAAAGGGCTCACACATGACCCTATGGTTTCTATGATTATTCTCTTTAGGAAAGCACAACTGAGAGAGGGAATACAGCTAGAAAGCTGCTGTTTCATCTGTATAAATTGTCTGCGAGCTCTGAAGCACCTGGTTAAGGGATGAATTACTCTTTTTGCCATAAAAAATTAATGAGAGGGTGTCCTGAGAGAAAGAGATAAAAGAGGAACCTTTCCTCCAGCACATCACCCATCCCAGGAGCCAGTGAGAGTTAGATATATTGTACTTAGTAGAGCACAAGGATTGTTCCTGCCATACATCTTATAAATACTGGGAAACAGATGAGGGAAAAGGGTGTCTGCCCCTCTTCTCCATCTCATTTGCTCCTTATGCCTATACAAAAAGAATGAGAAGAGTCCAGATTGGTCAAAGTTACTTGCTGTACTGCCTCTTACATCTAGCTGTTACCTCAGCAGGGACAATGCCAGAAAAACTTTCACTATAGGATGCATGATAAGGGTTACCACACTGTACTCTACAGGGAACCATTCTGTGTAATGGTTTAGCATCTTACTCAGCATGCTGTCAAAGTCAACAATGTGTCAGCAAGGCCACAGAACTGAGCAGGCTGTTGAAACACGGGACAGCAAGCAACGTGAAAAGGCAATGGAGAAGCAGATACTGAGGATACATATACTATTCAAGCCCTTGAAAAGAACACTCATGGCAAGTGAGTTTCTGTGATCTGATGAAAGGATAGCTAAAACACATTTGCCGTGGTGCAAGAATTAGGGCTGGTAACTTTATCAAGATAGCATACCAGAAAAGATAGAAAAGTCTCCAAAAGGCTGGATTCTTTATTGCAAACAAAGCTGGTAGACTTCAAGTAAAACTACGTAGGCTATAATGAATGTTTTTGACTGTAGGGAGAAAAATTAATGGCTTGAGTCCAGAAACTGTCTCTGCCTACATTCAGAACTAGGTCTGTAGGAGATCCTTATTCAGCATGTTTCCTACAAAAGACATTAATTTACATTTTCTTGTTTAAAGAATAGATAACTTTCTCCATGTGAGAAATTCCAGCAGACATGGGCTCAGAGGAATGAACAAGCACTGCAGAGACCACTGCACGTTTCACACAAACACTCACCAACTGTTGCCACTTTGAGATTTCAAAGCTCGTGAGGAAAATGCATTGGGTTTGGGTTTGGTTTTTTTTCCGAGCAGAAACTAGGATATCAACCCTGCTTAGTCTGCAGTTGCTCACCTCCTGACAGTGCAGTTTGAGAGGCATCAGGCCTTAATCAAGCTCAGACATAAGGAAGGATTTCTTTTAAAGGCTATCAATGTTAATGAACAACTCGGTCTTGTTTAAACATCCAGACTGTGATATGGGCAAGTATCTGAGTTTATCATGTCCTCAATCGTTTGAACAGCCAGATTTTATTTGCTAAGCACTTGTCAGGCCAAAAAGAATGAGCTTATCCTGAGTAGCGGTGGCTGGACTTGAAGTCTGGACTTTAGATAGCAAAACATTCAGGATTTGATGCAATTTTGCCTCAGCCACCTATGCTGAGTTTTGGGCTATCCTAAAGGAAACTGTCCTGAAGCCCTACTGGAAAACGGAAGGCACATTCTCACTCTTTTACTTTGTGCTTCTGTATCTAAAAGCTAAAAAGAGGTGCTGAATCTTTGTGCCAAAGGTAACAATACAAACACAACTGGATGTACTAATGTTAGCTACGGTTTCGCTATTCCTTGCGCATGTTAGGAGTGGAGGATTCCAAATTAAAAGCCATACTGAAAGACAGAAACTAAATACGTCAGTTTTAAAAACAAACCCTTCAGAAAACTAGCCTCTTCACCTCATTTATGAGGTGAATTTATATAGGTTCATTTTATCCTTTGATTGGTTTTTTATTGTTTTTTGATTATGCCAGTAGTCTGCAATAGTGTTGCAAAAACCATACAGGTGTTTAATTTAAAATAAAAAGGCTTTTATGCAATTTTTTTAATCTTGAAACTGTTTCTACTAATACCAGATTTTTATGAAGCCTGTTGAACTTATGCTTTTCATATATAGTGGTTCAGATCATATACTAAAATATCTCCTGTGAAATTAGAATAGCCCTGCATAATTATTAACCTACTAAAACAAGGCTTTTCAAATGCTTACTCATTGATCTGTCCTGTGTGCTGTTGCACAACAGCTTCTCATGAATTTATTAATCACAGACATATCACTGTTGAAACATTCAATATGTTACACTGGGGCTTCCCACTCCTTCCCTCAGGGTAGACTCCTTTCTTATTGCTCTGGCTCACTCAGCATCTGTATTATTAACTTTTTCAGTAATACTGCAGTTTTATCTTTAAAGTTTTTGAAGAAAAAAGTTGCAAGAGAAAGATGTGCATAGAAGGGGGTATGAAATACCAATTAATATGTTCAGCCACCTCCAGAAACAAAGCCCTACCCTCTACAAGCAAGATTCAACTAATTAAGGGGCAAGTGCACTCTTACTTGCCAGTGATACTCATCTAGTCCTCTACATCCTTTCCAGCTGGAGTGGAAGAAGGGCTGCACCTACTTCTGCAGCCTCTTATCCTTCTTGCTTTTTCAGCCCTCACTACAACCAAACTTTTAGGAAATTTTGTGAAATTCATATCCAGCAAATAAGCTGTTTTCTGAAAATCATACTCTAAGACTGCTTTGCAGATATCAGGTGGTGAAGGTCTTCAACTTTTAGCTTGATACTGCAGCTGCATTAACATGTCCTCAGGAGAGTCTGATTTTGTTCCAAAGCTCTTATCTGCCACCACTCCAAATACAACACATCACGAAACTCAGATTCAAAGCTATTTACGTAAAGATGTGATGGAAATGTCATTGTCAACATAATCGTCCCTTGTCCACATTACATGGGAATTTCAAAACAGACACCCATTTCAGGGAATTTTGTTTAAAATAATTTTATCTCTGTACTTAAGAAAAAGCATATAGCAAGACAAACTTCCTGAAGCCCAAGCACAGAGTAGGATTGTGCCACTGCTTCACACAGGGTTAAATTCACCACCACACTGATATCTAACACGAGAACACCTGATTATCACTTAAATAGCAAATTTTTCCTTTAGGACACACAGCTTGCCTGTCCTCATTAACAGAAGACTATGATGCAGCTGAGGAAACTGTTCCCCTCAATTTACATTTTCCTAAAGCATCCACAGAAATATAAGCTGAATAAGAGAAAGGAAAAGAGAACCAGTCTGCCTCCAGATGCCAGCTGACCTTTTAAATTTAGGAGAATACCTATCAGCCACAGCAGCTGGAACCCATGGATGGCAGCCCCCAGACTGCCTCTGAACCCCCTTTGGTATGGCCAAGGGTGTAACCATGGCAGAACGGAGCGTAACAAGGAGTGCTTGCGTGAGCTGAAGTCATGCTTTAGTCTTCACTGCAGGTATTCCCTTAGAGTTAGTGTTTTGAGGCATAATCACTCGTTTAATTTAATATTAAGCAGTTTGTAATTTTAACTAGGGAGACCATGCATACTTGTAGTCTTGTCTTAAAGAAAAAAAAATCTAAAAAAGGCTAATCACTGATGATAGATGTCACATTTTTTCAGTTGGCACTTAAAAAGTAAACAAAAAACAAGTTGATTTTTTTTTTTTAAAAAAAAGGAAATCCTATCCATCTGCTTGTGTCCTTCCATTACCTGCATTAAGAAATCTTGAGCAGCATATCTTCCCCCCTTGTGAACCAGTTAGCTATAGCCGATTTCAAACATAACAGTAATCTATGGTAACTCATTTTATTTGCACAAGAGATGTGTTAAATATTGTCTTATTCTCTTTCTTCAGTGTACTTTTCCTAAAAAAGAAGAAAGTATTATACATTACAGCTCCACAGGATGCCAAACACATAGACATCTCCTGAGCAAACAGAATAACCTACTCAGTATAATAAAGACAAGAATAAGATTACAAGAAAACACCCTCTACAGCTGTAAACACTAGCTGCAAAGCTTAATATTCACCACCATAACATTTTCATGCTGGGCCTATTCTGATCCTTTCTCTTCTCATTGCTAAAGCAGCAGAATTTTTTTCCATTATTATGGAATTCCTATGTACTGTTTTTGCAGCGAGGAAGGGACACGTGTTGATGTATTGGGTTTGCATGGCAAGGATTTGCTAGCAGGTGGGGCTACAGAGGAGGCTTCTGTGAGAAGCTGCTGGTAGCTTCCCCTATGTCCGACAGAGCCAATGCCAGCTGGCTCCAAGATGGACCCACCGCTGGCCAAGGCCAAGCCAATCAGCGACGGTGGTAGCACCTCTGTGATAACATATTTAAGAAGGGGAGAGGGGGATGACCCTGGGCAACTGCAGCCAGAGAGAGGAGTGAGAATATGTGAGAGGAACAACTCTGCAGACACCAAGGTCAGTGGGGGAGGAGGTGCTCCAGGCACCAGAGCAGAGATTCCCTTGCAGTCTGTGGTGAAGACCATGGTGAGGCAGGCTGTCGCCCTGCAGCCCATGGAGGTTAATAGTGGAGCAGATATCCACCTGCAGCCTGTGGAGGATCCCATGCTGGAGCAGGTGGATGTCCGAAGGAGGCTGTGACCCCGTGGGAAGTCCATGTTGGAGCAGGCTCCTGGCATGACCTGTGGACCCGTGGAGAGAGGAGTCCACGCTGGAGCAGGTTTTCTGGCAGGACTTGTGACCCTGTGGGGGACCCATGCTGGAGCAGTCTGTTCCTGAAGGACTGCACCCCGTGGAAGGGACCCATGCTGGAGCAGTTCATGAAGAACTATAGTCCATGGGAAGGACTCACGTTGGAGAAGTTCATGGAGGACTGTCTCCTGTGGAAGGGACCCCACGCTGGAGCAGGGGAAGAGTGTGAGGAGTCCTCCCCTTGAGGAGGAAGAAGCAGCAGAGACAACGTGTGATGAACTGACCACAACCCCCATTCCCCATCCCCCTGCACTGCTCGGGGGGAAGGAGGTAGAGAAAATCGGGAGTAAAGTTATGCCCAGGAAGAAGGGAGAGGTGGGGGGAAGGTGTTTTAAGATTTGGTTTTCTTTCTTGTTACCCTACTCTGATTTGATTGGCAATAAATTAAACTGATTTTCCTCAAGTTGAGTCTGTTTTGCCCGTGACAGTAACTGGCGAGTGATCTCTCCCTGCCCTTATCTCAACCCACGAGCCTTTTGTTATATTTTCTCTCCCCTGTCCAGTTGAGGAGGGGAGTGATAGAGCGGCTTTGGTGGGCACCTGGCATCCAGCCAGGGTCAAGCCACCACAGTTGATAAATGAGTCTGAAAGCAAATCAGAATTAACACTGGGTCATGCATCTCTTGTTTTAAGGTTTGACACCCCCTTAAAAAAAAAAGGAAAATAAATAAATAAATTTAAAAATCAGAAGTGAATAGCCTGGGGAGTTTCTGCTTTGGCAAGACTAGTAAGGCAGTAGCCAAACACATTGCTACTGGCATCCAGTCTTGGAAATTTTAAGCCAGCGAAATCATAGCTTGCTTCAGTATAATTAAAACAGATGCTCAAAGGGGGTACTGCAAGGCTAAGTGAAGAAATTATACAAAATGTATTTTAATAATCAAATGTCTTGAGCAATCACAGGAGAGGAGGAAAATGGTATTTCTATGCTTTGAAACTAAATCAGGAAAATTGAAAAAAAATATGCGTAGTAGTAATTAGATGAGAATTATCCCCCATGCCCTAAAACAGTCAATTTGGACTAGTGCTATGTATTAAATCTTGTATTCTATAGGTCTTAATTTTTGCAAGCCATGCATCGTTTGCGAACATACAAAGATTTTACGAAGAATTGTAAGCCACCGACCAAGGTCTGCCTAAATGTATGTTTTGCCGTTTTCTCTAGAACACTGTTAGACATTTTGATGTCATTGTTTAGATGGGCAAAGTTATATCTACATTGAAAGTGTTCATAGCATTATCCACTATATGTGCTTCACTGTAGTTGCTTTATCTTGATTGTGGTGGGGAAAAAAAGCCATTAAACAATTTAATGATTGGTTAAGGAAAGCTGGTGTCTAAAATCATTAGGGTCATCTCATCTGTTCTTGTCAAGTTCCATATGGTCTCTATAGGAAACAATCATCACTTTATAAGAAAATATGGGTTTCTGTCCAGCTTGTTCAGTTTCTAATGGAGTTTGGACATGTCTGTTCATTCTGCTATTTTGAATTCACTCTCCTCATTTTTTAATGACTTTATAAATGGAGCTATGAACAGGGCTATTGTGTCCTGGATAGAGCACTATGTCTGATTTCCATCTGTATTAAATACTCCTTATGACTCCCTCCAGCAGTATAGAGGACCTTCAAGGAATAGTATGAAACTCAGCCTGACTAAGGCCCATTGGCAATGCCACAATGAAGTAAAGCGGTCTCGTTAGAAAGGGAGACGTTAGGCTCCCTAGCATTTAAAGGGAAAAGAAAAAAAAGGGAGCTACAAGCCATATGCACCGATTCTATTTTCTTAATGGATGGCATCCATATGGTGACATTTCATCTGTGAAGGCTGTATTTGTTAGCAATATTAAGTAATAGCTTTCTAGTCATGTGTTCCAAATTGGCTCATACTGTTGGCCTCAAAATGCTATAGTGGACTTGTGGCAGGGAAGTTATAAGAATCCCTGACTTCCAAGGTTTAGGCATTGGCAATTTGGTGGCAGAATGAGGGTAATTCTGACCACAGCATTTTTACAATCACGCTATGCAAGTCCATGTGGATAAGATACACATACAACATACAAGATACAGGATAAAAGAAACGCCCTTTATCCAGGCTACAGCATGGTTCCTGCACTCCCCAAGATCAATGGTAGAAGCAGCTTCCTACAGCCTCTCCTTAGAGAAATCTGAGGGGGATCATGAATCAGGTCAGTATGTCAAGGTTGTTAAAAGAATGAGTAGAACTATCAACTTATTTCAGATCCAGGATATTCTAAATTGCTTTACTGAAACACTTTCAGTGGCTGCAGACTGAGCTCTGCTCTGCTAGTTGCAGAACCCAGAGGCATCAAAAACTTCTCACAGGCAAGGCCATCCTCTGCTGTACACTTCCAGCCATTCTTTACATCACCATTTCAGTGTACTGAGCAGTCTAGTTTCTAGGCATTACACAAAGAAATTGTTCCACATGCTAAGAGAGATCCTACATGTCACAGGCAGATCTAACTTATCTTCTTACCCTAACTTTGAATAAACAGATGATTATTTCACCGTGATGCTTTCTGTTGAATGTATTTATAGGAAAATATCACTTATTTTATCACTAATTGGGAATGAATGAATCCAGCAAGTATCTTATATGCGCTGTAAAATGACATTCTAGAGTGGCTCCAGTTTTTCAGAGAAAGGATAGAAGACACATTAGTCCAGAAGGCAAAGGATTGGTCTGGTGATCAAATTTAAGATATCAATTCTCTATTTGTAAAGATTATTTTGATTTGCCTTATCATGCATCTTATACAGTGTAAAAATACAATGGGGAAAAAACCCCTACCATTCATTCACCAGGTAATTTTTCACATGCGTATAAAAACTATACTTGATTATATAGAGTACCACTATCCAGTCTGAAAATCTGGTAGTTAGGCTATCTCTAGTGATCTCATGCTTCTGCTATGATTCATGAATATAGAAATCCATTAAAATGCTTTCATTAATCCCTGATGCTTTTACTGTATGCAAAAGGCATGCAGCTTAAATACCGAATTATACATAGGCTTTAACCTTCTGCCATGACTCCCTCCTGAGTCTCATTGGTTTAGGGAGGGAAACAAATGATGAATTTGAACTACGTCAATGAAAAATTGAGAGACAAGTTAGGGCAAAATGTTTTGCAAGACATGACTGTCATGACTATCACATCTGAGTGAATAAATGATATTCTGAAGGCCACGGTTCATCACCTTTTTATATGAATGGGAAAGCATTCAGCTTTACCTTGCTGAAAATAGGTTGTGCAACCCCTGTACAAACTGGTGCACACAGGAGCTGAGGAACAAAAATAAAAGGAAGTACGTTAGGGGAGGGCAATGGTTTCTTTTATTAAAAACTAGCAATTTGTCTGTATTTCCCCCCCAACAGTCATTGAAGCTCATTTACATGCAATGTTACATGATTGCTTTTGTTGTTGTTGCCCTGAAGACAGTCATATTGTAAAAATTAGGTTCCATTCCTTGTGTTTTCATTAAGCTAGCAGATAACAAAAACAAAAACAAAAAAAAATCACCCAAGCAGACAACAAAGGTACACACTAACTCACCAGCATTATATTCCCACAGAAAAGAGGCGATCGCTGTCCTGCATAGCTGCTTCCAGAGCTGTTGGGACTGGTTCTACTCACAGGAATCAAGAGAAATAATAAAATGCAGCCTTTTAAAAATGAAACACTTCTGTGAACTTAAGGATACGGTTTTCCACCTCCTACATCCTTTTGGCTGCCTCCTTTCAAGTGGCAGCAATCAAGCGGCTGCAAATACAGGTAAGCGATAGAGCCTTCCCCAGCTGGTAGCCAACTGCCACCATTTTCAGGCTGTTTGAAATGTTTAGTTGCTTCTAGCTCTCTTCCACCTCAAAATTATTCACTCTTACCTGATGAAGTGCTTCATGGGCTTACCCAAAGGTCTCCAAAATACCCAGGAGCTACTGGGGGAACAGCTGTCCATCAACACAAGTGCGTAGGAGATCTGCTGAACCGACGTAGCTGAAGCGGCTGCTCTGGGCTCACCAGGGCTGGGCCGCGCTGCCACCTACAAAGGGTTAACCAGCCTGGCTAGACACCCTGTCCTTTCTGCAACTCTGCCTTCACCAGCATCATCAAACCATTCCACGCTGAGACAACTCACGCAGCTGCTATTTTGTCAAAGCCTCGCAGAGAGGGGTCACACGAGGCTTTCGCCTCATCAGAAACACTCGAGGCCAGCATCCCTGCTAGGTCTGCCGCTGGCCTCTCAGCCCCACGCAAGCACCATTTGTGTCTCAAGCTGTTAGCTGAGGTAAATACCTCTGCTTTGTCTCCACTGTGATCCTGAAGTACAATAACTGGATTCGGTTAGCTGCGGGGTTTTACAGGGAAGTATCTCTCTGCAGGTAACTACTCCACCAGAAAGTATTCCTTGCTTCTCCGGCAAACACGTTGCCTCAGATGCCCAATCCCACCGCCTTGATCAAGTAATTTCACTTTTGTTACTGACACCTAGAAAAGAACCACCATGTCCATCTTTTAAAGTTCACCACAGTAACTTGAAATTAATCAGATCAAGGAAAAAAAAAAAGATGTCACACCTAAGGAAGCAGTGTTTGCACCACGGGAGGTTTGCTTGCAAGCTTCTTTCAAACCTAAATTAGCACCCGCCATCTTGTTCTCTCCGACACCGCAAAAAGTTTTTCCAAGCTCTACTGAACCTTTAGAGCAGCACAATCACGACAGCAAGTCCTGTAACATTCAGTGAAAAACATTTTCCAGAACAAAGATGACATACAGCTATAATTTTAAAAAACAATTGAGAAAAATAATTTTTCAGATCTCCTTTTGTAATATAAAATCAGATCTGTCACATTTTTCTTTTTTTCTTTCTTATTTTTTAGGATAAGTTTTAAATTGACTGCTATGCTGGAAATACATTAAGGGGATTCATTCTTCTCGTTCAGATTTGAAAGATTAACTCTTCAATTATTAAATTGTATCCACAGCCGATGACTTGCTGTGCAGCCTATTTTTGAAAGTACGTGAAAGATTAGTGTAACCAGAATACCTGGAATAAGAACACTTAGCAAAACTCTGCCACGTGGAAATCTGAAATTAGTGTTTGAGATGAAAACTGTGGAGATCTGTGATATCAATTTACAGTTAATCCCAGGCTTGCTCTCAGGGGGGCTCAGGTCACTTTTTAATGGCCTTTAACAGCTGCACACACACAATCCTTCCCTCCTCAAAGCACCACGCAACCCAAAAGTGTTTCTGTCTATGGGGATGATCCAAATCCTTACTAAAAAGATTTGATGCCTGCTTTACATTGAAAATTAGATATTAATTTACAAAAGGAAGCATATCACAAGTTTGTCTTCAACAAAAAAAAGAGTAGGGTGGGAGCTATTTCAAGCTGGGATTGATGCGTTTCTCTAGAGCCACCAGTGAGTCCCTTTGAGGTCCTGCTAAAATCCTGGTGCCCATATTCCAGGGGATTTGTACACTGCAGAGTTCTCAGCAGAATAGAGGGAGGAACCAGAAACCTCTCCAAAGCATCAGTCTCTGCTTAGTGCTACTCTTTGCAGACTGAGGCCGGTGTCTCTAACAGAGGCATCGTTCCTCCAGGAACCATAGGCAGGTTAGTAAAACAAGGGCCCTTCAGGCAGGTCACTGTCTCCTCTGAGGATCTCCTAAACGTCTCACCCTGCCTATAAAATTCAGTCATTTCTGTGAGAAGACTCTCAGCATGCACTTTTCAGCATCTGTTTCCTCAAGAAATTCTGCATGTCTAAACCTACTGGAGCACACCTCTCCGTTTAAAGGAACGACGCCTCATTTTGCAAGAACCCACATTTTCAGCATCTGTCCCTCGCCAGAAAGTCTAGTAGAGGCTGCCCTCAGTGAATGATGTCTGGTGATGTCTTTCAGAATCTCCTTCTGAAAATTACACCCCATGTAAGGCTTTACTGTTTTATCTTGACCTACTAGCTCCAGGCTACAAGGACCTGACATAATATTCTAATACCAAACACAAGTCACCTCATTTAAAAAACACCTTTAACTTAAAGTACTACCTCAGAACTCACTCCATAGACCTGACTAAGCTGAGACACGAAGGGCCATGAAATAAAGTAAGTGCTAATAAAATTATGTGAGCCCTTGAGAATAAGCTTTATTTAAGCGGTAATGTCTACATTGTGCTAGCTGAGGCAGGAGAGAATTCACGCACACCAGAAGCCAGCTGAGATGGAACACGATGATTGATCAGTTTTGAAACAAGTATTACCACACTAGCAGGCATCAGCAAAGCATCAGCGCAGCAAGAGTTAAGAGCATGTGCTGTACTTCACTGGTGGGAATAGTCTGGGAAGCAGAAATAGTAGGAGTAGGATCCTTTACAATGACTTCAGTTTTTATTAACATATTTTTACAGGATATCCCAGTTAAGCCAGACAGCTTGTTTACAATAGGGCCCTGTCCAAGGACAGCTTAAAACTATTACACAGTATATACAGAAGGACAATACAGTCCCAGTGCAAGCTACCAGCAGGCAGTAAATCATGTCAAAGCCTCATGTTACACCTGATTAACTGCTTGGCTCCAGTACTACAACCTATTCCAAGAATGCTTGCTTCAGTGTAGTTAAGAGTTGTCAGAGAATTTATGTCATCTGATGGCAAGTTACATAAAATAGTGCCCCAGTGTATCATTTAAGAATCATTACTTGGCATGAGCTGCAAGAGTGTGCACTTCACACCTGCAGTATCCTCTGGTGCTATGTATTCCTTAAAAAGGCATTTAGATGTCTCATTTACTAGGAGAAATCACATCACCTCTGTCCCAACAGGATTACAACTCTATCTGAATTACGCTTCATCAAACACATCCAAAATTTTGTCACTCATGAGTCAGTCCATCCTCAACATGGCCACTGCAATTAAACTAAATTTCCCACAAAAATTTTCTTGATTCTGTGAAATGGCTTAAAAATAGATATCCTCATAAAATTGAAGAACTTATATTTTTCACCAGACATACGAGCCTGTGAGTGGACCAAACAGTGAAATCTTTACACCACCTGAACACAAAGGAAATGTCGTTTCTGTGAAGCTCAAAATCAACCCAGGCCACTAAAGAGGCAAATTTCAAAAGCATCCTAAGGTCCATAGATTGCATGCCTATCAAACACTATGAAAACCAAGCAATAATCCTTATGAAGTCTGTGTTTATTCAACTGTCAATCAGCAAGCCATATGGCATTAACTGAGATGTCATGCGTCTTGATCAAGAGTTAGAGTCCTGTAAGTCAGCAAAAGTGTTTAATTGTAAAATCCATTAGCTCTGACTCTGTATGGGCAGTTTTTTCCAGAGCTGTGCAGGAACTTAGCAGAAAGTTGGAGGTCAATTTTAGCAGAAACACTTTCTACACACACACACACGAACAAAGCCAACGTTTCTATAGGGCTCTTCACACTTGGCCAGCAGGAGGCTTGTTTATATTTTTTTATAAGATGAACTGACCACCACCTTTTTTTAAAGTACAGTCTCATAATTATTATCTCTTTCCTTAAGCAAGGCAAGCAATACTTCAGCTTTACCCTTGATTTCATAAACTGGTGATCTGGTTTGTACTTCA
The DNA here is from genome assembly GCA_013401315.1 of Balaeniceps rex. Taxonomy (NCBI): domain Eukaryota; kingdom Metazoa; phylum Chordata; class Aves; order Pelecaniformes; family Balaenicipitidae; genus Balaeniceps; species Balaeniceps rex. Next base: position 38,186 of record VYZW01019833.1, read on the forward strand.
AGTCTCTGCATGAAACATAAACCTCATAAAGAGGACAATTTCTTGCATTTAGCATATTGCAACACACGTGGTGGGCTGGGTGCCCACCAGAATTCTTCCTCTTGCTTACTGAGTGAGGCAATTTCTTATTTTAACAATTATATCGCAGAACACAATAAAACATTTTCTTCTAAAATTGAACAAGGAGCTTAATTACAATAAGAACAAGTCTTCTAAAAATAACAACAGAACAGCAAAGCACACATCTCTGGACTGCAAACTTATTTATCTACTTTTTCTGCTCAGTCATAATAGCATTTCCACAGCTATCACAAGAAGAGTTATTAACAAATGGAAAGCCTGATATTCAATCATTTCTCCCTGGTAGAAGATGACAAAAAGTCCTTCTGGTTTTAGTATGGAGTAAGACCCGAACTAAATACTAAGGCCATGGCAAAACAGATATGCAAAATCTTTTAGAAATCCAGATATGGAAATCCAGATCATCCACAAGCTGTAGTGACATTTAAGGTAGAAGGGAGCACCTGAACGGTACCACTGTGGTGGCCTTTAGGCACAAGCACCTGTGGAATTGAGAGGCAAGAAAGAAACCAGCACACATTCCCTAGCAAGGTGTGACGCGAGACATGAGCACCAAGCACCGGGGAACAGCAATTTGAAACAGAAACACAATTTGAAACAGCATCTGGCGGGGGGTAGGGCGGAGGCTTTCAAGTAAGCAGTTAATGCTGGAAGAAATGTTTGGGGATGGGTTAGCTGAGGACAGCTTTTCAGAGGACTTCTCTCTCTGAATCCTGAGCGGCACAGGACTTGTCCTTACAGACGGCACAGTTTCAAGGGACAGTAACTCTGGCAGGACCGTCTCTAACACGTGACATGTTTTTGGATTCAAAGCTTGCAGCTGCTTAGCAGGGGAAGGAAGAAGGCTGGGTGGGAGGGAAGCAGCTCAGCCATCACTGAGCTCAGTAGCTGTAAGAGTTAGCAAGGCTGAACACAAGTGTTCACAGGGTTTAGCAAATTGCTCTCCAAGCCTTTGGGTGAAATGTGAGCAAAGAGCTGCACTGCCGTGACACGAGCCACTGCGCACAGCGTACCAGTTCAGATGCAGCGTACAAGATCTTCGTTGTGGCTAGAAGTCATGCTGACTGCTCAGCAGAAATAGCGGTCATGCTGCAGAGGGACAGCTATGTCCGGGAGGGTGCTCACCAGTTGCCACTGCCATTTAGTTGCCATTTGCAGAGCTCAGCGTCTCAAGCAGCCTTGACTCTTGCAGATTTGAGCTGAACATTTTAATCAGCTCTGGTTTGGAAAATACAAAATTAGTAAATTTGCTTTTACCCAGCTTGTTAATCTCCAGGTGGTTTTACTGAATAGCAAGAAAAATCAGATGTTCAGTCTCAACTAAGGTTTCAGTGAGTTCAGCTCTTCAAAGTTCAAGGTGCAACTGAAAATATGTGAGTAAAGCTAGCTGTGTTTATTGCCTTGCTCAATTACCTGCAAATGCATGAAGTGGAAGCAGTGGTATCTGCCTATACGGACTTGGTGACTAAGCGCAGATATTACTTCTACGTGATTTTCTTTTCCTGGTCTTGCAAGTCTTCACCCAGACCATCAAATACCAGAGCCATGATGTGTTAACACCACCTTTCCTGTTGAGCTGTGCTCTACCATTCCACACTAGGTTTCCAAGAAGCTGTGTGCCTCTGGTAATTCAGCCTGCTAGAGGCACTCGTAAGGCAAAATTGAACGGAAACTGCTGTATTCCTTTCAAATGGATCCATGCAATTTTAAAATTTACTTTCAAATACACCAAATGTACCCAGGGGAAATAAACTAACAATGTGGATTGCTGCCTAAAATCATTACACAGATAGCTCAGGACATTTAGTGTTCTGATGAAAGAAAAGAAACAAGAAGAGGAGATTAGCAGGCTTCACAGAAATAACGTGGTTTAGTAAATCCAGCGCTTCCCCTTCTGCAACAGAAAGTTTGACATCACCTAGATTTATCAATACAGTACTGTACATGTTGGTTTTCCCAATTTGGAAGTCCCTACTGATAAGTTCAATATTACACAGGAAACATGCCTATAGTAGAGGGCTAGCTACTACTCTCATTTAGACATACCTGCAGATTTGTGACATTATCATTATTCCACTGCACAGCTTTGTAAGAAGTGATTTTACTGCAAATAAGACTACCTTCTCATAAAAAGGCATGTATATTCAAGTGCAGTACTGAAAGACAGTTAAAGCTTTGCTCTGCCAGTGTATCAGGCTAGATCAATTCTTGCTGAGGAACAACACAAAGATAGGTAATGGACTCCAGGATGTCTCAAAGCCAGAGAGTTAGGAGCTGAACTGTCTAAATACATAGCAAGCCTCAAAATCCTGACAAGCTTTCTCGTCTTTAACTTCAACAGAATTTAAAGGTAACTCAGGCACCATTTGTAGGTGAGCATAGTTTGATGAAGCTCTGAAAAATACGCCTTTTTTTTTTAATATTTCCTTTAAATTAAATATCCATATGATAGTAGTTACACTTAAACAATATAGTGGCAAGTTTTAGCATGTGCACTGAAACGGTGTTTTACTACAACCAGCAGGATGAGATATCAGAGACATTAGTCCTGACTGTATTATTCTTCCACTGAAACTACACCTACAGTATTTCAGCATTACAACAATTTGCAGTTGCATCATCTTTTCCCTTATTAAAAAAAAAACAACACAACTTGACCAGTGTTTCTACAAGCAACTCTTGCTTAATTAAAATGATATATCCGAACAGATTTATGCTACACCCTGTTTTGTCATGAAAGTACTTAATTCCAGGCAATGAGTGTATGTGGGTGTCTGCCCATGACTCTGAACTCCTGTTTTAAATATATGCTCCAAAGATACTTTCCATATAGTCAAGGTCAATGGGGAAGAAGCAGGAAAAAATGAATTGTTAAAATTTCACAGAAGGATTAAGAAAGTTATGTACAAGAAAAGAGTTTGTTTCAATGCTAATCTTAGCAGGATATTTTTTGTATGTTTTAGGTTTTTTAGGCTTGAAATCTTGGAGTCCGTGAGAGACAGAATCACAGAGTAGAAACTACAGTGTGAACAGTAAAACAATAATAAATAATCTGGAAAGTTTTCCCCCAGTTAACAAGATGCCTTTAAACATTTCTAGTACTAAAACAGGCAAATTACACCTAATAGTCACTTCTTGGTGTGATCTCACCAGTATTTCCTTGGTTTGTTACATATCACATCCCTATGTGTGAATTTCAACAGAAACATTGGCTGTTCGGGATCCATGTGTCGGGGGACGCTCATACCTAGTTGCAGCCCCCCCCCAAAAGAGTAACAGGGAAACAAACAACAAAATGAAGAAGAACAAAAGTTGACAGATAATGACTGAGGTGATCTTTAAAGTGACCTATACTGTACTTGAATATCCCTATTTATCTATATCATGATGATTTTAATAACACCATCTACTTGAAAAAAGTTAGATAAGGCAGTTCTAATTATACCACAAGCCCCTATTAACAAAAATAATGCCTGTGCCATCACAATAGCGTTCTTGTGCAAAAACAACAACTTCACAAGCAGGACAACACACCCGCCAGACAGATATAGTGATTTACATTTTACAGATGGGGAAACAGAGGCACTGAAAGCCAAACATGTTACCCTAAGGGGCTTTGCCTCAAAGTTTGGGTCAGAGAGGCAGCTGAGCAACATGACTACTGCTTCGAATGCTGATCGTTACTCCGCTGTCACCTTTTATTCCCCCTTCTACATTTCTAGTGCTCATTCAACTGCACACCCGTTTACCTTAAATAAAAAGCACTTTGGGTGAGAGGTGCATACGATGTTTAGCAAAATTTAGTCAGGGCCTCTAAGCACCGTCACTACACACACAATCAGAGTGGCAACAGTCCTAAGCCTGGCTATAGGCTGGATGGGAAGGAACGATTGCAAAAGGGAATTTTTATTGTAATAAAGCTCATTACATATTAATCTGATACTTCTATTTTGCATAAATGATGCACAACCTCACCACTCTGAAGCATCTGTGTGGTCATCATCACGTTTTTTCTTCCTCCAGGTTAAACAAGCATATCTATTAGAGATTAAGATATAAACACTAAAAAAGAAGGAACAAAAAAGGAACCACAATTAGAAAAACCTCTTTGAAGATAATACCAAAATAGTAAAGCAGATACTAGAACAAATGAAACATTTTATTATGGCGAAGAAGAGCTTACTGCTGTGGTCTGGCAGATACCATAACATACACAAACCTGAACACTGATGGAAGACCAAATGGGCTTCTACAATTTGAATCTGAACTTTGCTCCTGGACTGCTTGAAGTGGCTTTTCCAACCAGCACTCTCTTTAGCGTATTTTCCATATTGAGAAAGATATTTACAACTCGTGGAAGAAAATACCGATCTCATGTTTTAATGGATAACAGCTCCTTGGATAGTCTGAATCTCAGTGTGAGACATGACTTGTTTTCCAATATACTAGAATTAAACACACCTCATAACACCCATTACTTTGGCTTAGTTTCAAGAGGTTCTCCACGTCCCACCCAGCTGGCAGACTATGAAGCCAAGCCAGTGTTTAGGCCAGTAAAGATACCTATGGGAGCAAGATCTGCTTTGGAAACAAGCTATATCGAGCAGGTCCACAGAAGGGCCATGAAGATGATCAGGGGCTGGAGCATCTCCCCTATGAGGACAGGCTGAGACAGTTGGGATCATTTAGCCTAGAGAAGAGAGGCTCCAGGGACACCTTATAGCAGCCTTCCAGTACTTAAAGGGGGCCTACAGAGCGATGGGGAGGGACTCTTTATCAGTGAGTGTAGTGATAGGATGAGGGGTAATGGTTTTAAACTGAAAGAGGGTAGATTTTGATTAGGTATTAGGAAGAAATTCTTTATTGTGAGGGTGGTGAGGCGCTGGAACAGGTTGCCCAGAGAAGTTATGGATGCCCCCTCCTTGGAAGTAGTCAAGGCCAGGTTGGATGAGGCTTTGAGCAACCTGGTCTAGTGGAAGGTGTCCCTGCCCCATGTCAGGGGGGTTGGAAATAGATGATCTTTAAGGTCCTTTCAAACTCAAACCATTCTATGATTCTGATTCTGTATCTTACTAGTATTATCTTTCTGTAACATGAGGTAGAGCCTAATTTTACGTACTGTCTTTCTCAACAGGATCTTTTTGAATGGCAACACAGTCCTTTTCATTTTGGTGATTTCATCAGGATATCTCTTTATAGCCTTCTTGCTAATTACTTGCTACCTAGCACTACGTTAGCTTTTGGTAAAGAAAGGCACATGGAAAACAGTCTTTACCCTGGTGAACTCAGGCAACATAACCACATTGCTTGAAAACAAATGCATTCATGCAACTCAAATGTGGCCGCTTCTGAGTCACCACACAACTCCCACATCAGCACACAACCTCCTGTCATTTGAGAACCTCATTAAACCTATCAACACTTGTATCTCTTCAGACTCATGACACAGGAAAAGTTTCGAGGCAGCGGTAGGTTTTGCTGTCCCCTAGCTATAATCTGCTGAATTTGGGAATTCCCTTCATAGTTGTTTCCCCTCTTAATGCTAACGGACATGTCACAAAGACCATAGATTCCCGCATTTATTCAGAATTAGGATCCTCTGTTTGAGAAAAAAATATGCAGTTCACAAAGTAATGTAAAGATACTTGTTCTCAGCAGAATGGCAAAACAATAAATCTTCAAATAAGCAAAAAAAGTCTGATTTTTCAAAAAACCCACTTTAATTACTGTGTGGTTTGCTCAGTTCTCTTTTGACGATGCTTAACATATGGTATGATTTACACAACACTGGTAGTGAGCTCAAGACAGAAGATTCAAATCCAGCTGCAGAAGTATGCAAAATCTAATACCATGCATCAAGATCGTTCTTCTCATCAGCTGAGTATGGCCATTTAAGTTTGCATATATAGCTTATTCCTACTGCTAAATATTCTTTTAATACTAAGAAATGTATTTTAATGTTTTCATATGTATGGCTTGTAGTCGTAGCTGATGACATAGGAGCTGCCATGGGGTGGAGATCACTTGCTTCCTCAGGCAGGGCAGTCCTCTCCTTTGAGATGTGCACTTACACTCCTGGCTCCAACAATCTCAAGAAAAAAGAAGTAATTTGTGTACAAGGGAATGGCACTTTACAAGATGTAGTCTTCAAACTATACAGCATACAGACTCCGGCTGTACCTTCCTCCCTCAAGTGTTTGTTCAGGTCCCTTCCGAGGTGCCCTCGGGGCTCAGTCCCCCACAGCTGTGCCAGTCATCAAGCCATTGCACAGCTGCCTCTCCCAGCAAAGGGAGGCATGACAAGCAGGTTGGGCAAAACCCCTCAGCTGTCCATTTTCTTTCTAGGGCTTCAAGGAAAGAAGTTACAACTGGGCCATATACTAGAAAATATTACAACCTTCAATAATACCACACCTTTTAGCATCACTTAGTGTCCTGCACCTGCCAGTGCTGTGGCCACTCTGTGCGTTCAAATACAGCGTTATGTTATTTCCTTCTCAGTAAAAGCACTTTAAAAAACAACATATGGCTTGTAAAACAAAGTTTAAAAAAAAAATACCACAAGAGATATTAGCATCAGTTTAACTGAGAACCTCTTGCTCAGTTCTCAAGAGTTCAGAGAACTCAGCGGTTTCTTTTTTGACAAAAGACAATGTTAGTGGTGTAGGTTATCTGCATCGCTGTAGCTATTGGAGCCGCACTTCTCAGTCTCTGGGTCACAAGTAGGTCATAAACCTTCATGCAGCAGTTTGCAAAACAACAATACACAAAGTAAGTTTTTTTTTTTTTTTTTGAAAGATATGCATACATTCCTAGGTATGGAAAGAACTAAGCAAAATCAGCACTGGAAAAATGATAATAATTCAAAAGCTTTGCCTCATTTTTTTGATTGCAAATGATAACTACTGTTCCAGCACTCCACAATGCATTTGCGATTCATTTTTTCCCCAAAAAAAGTTAGGCAATTATCAGTTTTTTTCCAATAAGTTTAGGAGGCCGTATGAATAAAAAAACCTTGAAAAACACTGGTCTAGATGGCCTCAGCATCAGGGTTCCCTGTCTGAAAATCTAAGACTTGCAGATTCTCACCAGGCAGATGCTGGGGATCCTGAACTAGAGGAGAGAAGAGGAAAATTGAGATCACAGATTTCCACTCACGTTGGTTTTAGGATCAATGATACAAACTGTACAAAGAGGAACTCTCTATTCTGTGTTCAAAGTATTGAGAAATGTGAGAAATACATTAAATATTAGAAATGATAAATGAGTCAACATCAGAAAAAAAGTTATTTATGGCTTGTGTTTTAAAAAAGTACCTTCATAGTACCTACCATTTTCATATTTTGGCAACATTTACCTTACTCGATACTTAGGACAGAAGAGAAAAAGCCCTTGTTTAATTCCCATTAACTGGTGTGAGTCTAACACAAGACTGCTTGCTGGGATGCTCCCCCAGCACACAAAGGCCTGACAAGGACAGATGCAGAAATACCCAAATAGTTCTTTACTGTGACCCTTCCACCCAACTTGGCCACGTGCACGTAACAGCAACAATGCAGCAGTTTGTTGTCTAACACAAGGCAGCATATCAAAGCAAACCTTAGCCTCATTTTTAATTAAAGACAAGATCCTAAATGCACTTAAAATGAAATCTGGGTGGCATTTAGGAGCCAAGCTGAGGAACGCAATCCTCAAAATTGCTGCCCAGTCTTCTACACACCTAGAATTTGTGGGTGTCTGAGTGATGCCATTGAAGTTGTGCCGCCCATACCCAGGTTTGTTCAACAGCTTGCTGCCCACTTGAGCTCTGACCCAGTTCTGATTCAGGCCTCTCCAATTTGGCAAGAGCCTCAGCACACTCTAACCCAGAGCACAAGCTCAAACAGCACATGACGCACCAGTTTCAGAGAGGAATTCCTGCTGCAAACATCGCCATCCCCTTCAAATCCATGCATTGTTCTGCAAATAAATCAGTAATTCAGTGTTTAAAACATTCACCAGGACTCAAAAACCTGGTATGATTTCCTTACCAGACTAAGGGAACCCAGACATACTCTCTCTCTCTCCCAGCAGACTCCTGCAATCCTGAAACTGCAGGCTGCTTCAGAGTATTACAGAAGGAGGATGAGGAGTACTTTCTCCAACAGCTGAAGATGGGCTACTTCATCCAGACCAGGAATGAAAGCATCATTACGCCCAACCACAAAGGCCCTCAGCTCTTACTGGGAAGAAGGCTGGGCTTTGATTCCCGCTGCATGTATGCCAGACATCATAAATTCTTCATATGAAGCAGAAAGTCCTTGGACTCTGATGCTGGACTGCCTGAATGACCAGGCTACAGAAAATCAGCAAGCTCTCTCCTTGAATCTCAAATCTGTTTCTCTAGGAGAAATAGGAGAACACCCATTCCCACCCTACAGGAGCCTCATGACCAGAGCAGCTTCAGGGACAGTGCAAGATGTGAGCTCGAATGACCACAGACTAATAAAAGAATTGAGCTTTTGTTTTACCTATGTCCTTTTGTGGCCATAAGCTGCTTTCTTCCCTAGTGGCACTTCCCCTCATGTTAGCCAGCTCTCGAAATCACTTTTTTCTCCTTGTGAAGACAAGAGAACAACACAAGTTTTGTTCACACCATTAGAACAACTTCCAATGCTAAATTTTCACATACAGTCTTAGTTCTTCGTGTCATCCTACACTCGCAGACACTCCAATTGTCTCCCAGTGAAAACAAGCTCGTTTTTGTTTCTGGTATGAACCGATCATACTAAAAATTGATTCATACTGAAAATTTTGAAATATACTATAAAAAGCCACTTGGAAAATTCAGAAACAATGATGATTTTCAAAATAAATACAGGATCATTATACTCCTCCATACTGCTCCTCCTTCCCCACTGCCATGGGAATTGCAGTGAGTGAGGGACATGCCAGTTTGCAGCTAACGTTCCCATCACAAGGGCCCTTGCCTACAGCATACTGAGGGGCTGAGATCCAGGAAAAAGCAGGTTTACACAGGAAAAATAAAATCCCATCTGACTGGGATTTGTTACAGGAGGCTGGAGAGGAATAGAAGGATCCAAGCAAATACCACTTTTGTCCATCCTAGAAAGAAGACAGTGAGTTCATAATGGGCATGGGATTGCCATCCTCCTTGTGATATCCAACAATAACAGCTACGGTCAACTGTACAACTGCTTCAGATTTGTTGATATCTTATTGCCTAGGCAAGGAAAAAGCTGACATTATTTCTGAAGATGTGTGCTTTGTAATACAAATAATATAAAAAGATAAGGAGTTTCAGAGAGTAACATAAATCAAGAGGTTCTTTTGGTACCATCAGAGTTAAAACCTGTAACTTTAATATAGAATATTTCAAGTATTCTCAAGCAGAGATAATCAGACTTTGGTTTAATTGCTCCCTTTGTGAAAAGACTTTATTAAATTAATTAACCAAGTTCTCTTCTCAGAGCACGATCCATTACTAATTCTAAAATCATTGATCTTTTCATTTGGAAGTCATTGTTCAGCATCAAACTGTTTTTTGCAATTAGCATATACTAGCAAGCTTAATAAAACTCAAGGACTCCTCTAAGGACCTAAGAGACTGCAAAATGAAAATATTCCTAAATATGCTCAGAAATTACCATTATGCATAGTCATCTTGATCCCAGGCAAGGAAGGCAGTAAGAACTTAAGTAACTATTGACAGCACAAATCCCAAGTGAGCTTACTATGAAAAAAAATCTCTTTTCTCTTGTCCAGCTGACACTGACTTACATACTAATCAAGTTGCATCACCCGGGGTCTCCATTTTGCCCTCCAAGCTGTATCTCACAGAAACATATATACAAAACCACAGCATTCCCCAAATCACACTGACTTTGTATTCCTTTCTCAGACTCTACTTTGGAAACCACTAATCACAAAGTCTTCAGCTTCTGTGCAAACAAAAAGTTATCATTACCAATTGACATGGAAGCTGTGTACAAAATAAGAAAAAAGCTTCCTGAGCACGCACAGACTACACTGAGTGGAAAAGCCTATTAAAAGAGCACTACTAGCATTCCTAACAATCTACATAACTACAAACAAAAAAAGGCAACCTGACTCTAAAGTAATTCAGGAAAAGTAAAACTTAAATTTGCATTATATCATTTAGGAAGTGGCAATATTAAAGCAATCATATATATTGAGTGATGAAAATTGCTGAAAACATAGTTACTGGAGGAGGGCTACAAGGCAAACCAAATTTACAATGATATTCCACATATGCAATTTTTCATTAGCAAAAGGAAGTTTCATTTACACTACAAGGTAATTAATACAAGGCCCCCAGAGTTCTCCTTCTTGCTCTTCTAAACTACTTTCTTTGCCCTCACTTCTTTCCATGCTTCCTCCATTTCTCCACCCATGCCCTTTCCATAAACAATGACAGATTGGCATTCAGGTAGAACTGAGGCCTTTCAGATAATTTCTTCCTACCTTAATTTTGCCATTGTATAAGTTTGCATGGTGACTGTAGGACTCCAAGTGGCATTGGCCTTAACTTCTACAAGACAGATGCACAGGCTTCTTTCTCCTTAGAGGAGTACCTCCTTCCCAGAAAAAAGTCACCAGAATATACAAATCTTTCCTCTTGAGAGCCAATACCTCTGAGTTTTCCCAGGATACACATTAAACCACACAGTGCAAAATTGCAAATACGACATCAAGAGGTAAAACAATAAATAAGGCATGCATCAAAGCAACATACCTGTTGTTCAAAGATAACAATAAGAGAACTCCTGATGTCCCAGCTTGACAGAAGAACTTCTCACTTTGATCTTGCTATGAACCAGTGCAGAAGATCCTCTCCCCAGTGGTAGGGATGGGCACAGACCCTCCATTAGGGCCGAAGAGGTCTGGGCAGAGGCACAAGCCGCAGGAAAAAGCCTCAGGAGGGAAGTCCTGTACCTACAGGGCATTCATTCTGACCTGCTCCTGTGTTGCTGAGTCGTTGCTCTACCTGCACCTGCCAAAAAAGCAAAGCTAGAGACTGCAGTATTGAAAGGCGATACTGCTACAAAAGCAGAGACCTGAGCCCAACTCAGTTGGAGAAACCTTCATTTTCTATAATTCCTGATTTCTCATTATTCTCTACGTGACAAGTTAATTACTTTTTTCTAGCTGATATCATCTTGAATTCGGGTGAGATATGTATCTTTACTTCATATGGATTTATACATCTGCACATATGGTTCATTCATTACTGGATGGGGGAAAACAGTAAATTTTTCAGCAATTGAGAATAACCAAACAGCCAAAAAGCCCATATTTTCTAAGCATAACAATCATTCTTTTAGCTACACACAAACAGAGCTAAGAGTTCTTTCCAGTATTCATAAACAGCTTGTTACAACATGTAACTTCAGGACAACATTGCCATCCCTGTCTTTTTCTCCAAATAGAGGACAGTAAGGGATGTGACCTGCACACACAACTGCCGATTTATGCTGTGCTGACTAGGAGGAACTACACTGTCAGCAAGAAAATTTCTCATGATTACAGTGTTTACTAGTCTGACTGAGACCAGAAGTCCATATTCTGAATGTAAGAAGAAAAGCTACGAACAGTTCAGATACGAGGCATAATGCATGTATAGCATGTACAAGCTAAATGTCTCCTTTATGTAAAAGATAGATGACGCATACTCTAATTAAAGGTTAGTCAAGGAGTATAATGACTAGAGGCCAAACATAAGAGATGATAATCTTGATTACAGGTTGGTCAGACAGATCAAAGTAATAACTTGGCTCAGTGTTCCTAGAAACAACTTTGTGAACTTTTGATGAGAAGATTACCGTGTCCTGAATTCCTTCTCCATCACTTGAGACTTTTTCTTCCTTTTAAATAGCCCACACAATTTAGACACTTACTTCTTATTCTCCTGCTTTGACCGGTGCTGAAACACTGGTGAAGTGGAATGAAATGTTACACAGTGAAGATTAACCTTGACCTGCCAAACTCAACAGTGGCTTGAACCTTTCCTGGTCTGTGTCTACCCATACTCTCCAGGGCTGCAACCTGCACCCTCACCATACCACTGTGACTCAGCACAGCTGAAGAAACTCCTTCCCCTCCATGGGCTGCCCTAGGCTCTTTACTTCCTCGCCCCCCACTTCGCAAGCATCATTTCAGCCTGTCTTGCCAGTGTGCCTCATTCAACTCCTCCACTGAGTGTGAGCCACAACTCCTTGCCCCTGAACTTCTCCTTTCAGCCCACGCAGCTGCCTCCTTCACACCCTCCTCACGTGTTAGCTCAGCAGTAATCACTGCATGCCTCAAGCCATCTCCTCCAGGATCCTATCCACGTAGCTCTCCTCCAGAGCTTCCTTGAACTGACCTAGACCATCTCTTTCTTCTCATCTCAGTCCTGCTCCACAGCAGCTTCCCTCACATCCCCAAGTATCATCACATCCTTTATGGTGCACTAACACACCCCACTGACTCTTCTTCCAAGAGCATAGAGCTGAGCCGTCCCTCAGCCTCAGAAGAACCTTTCAGCCCTCACCACCCTCACAGCATACTCTGCCACTCCACACCCTCCTCTCTCCCACCTGTGCTCCCCAAAGAGCCCCCCGCACACACTCAGTCTGCCTTGTCTTCCCATACACATCTCAGGCCTTTTCACACTCAGCTGTACCTCAACCCCTTTGACCATCCAACTCTAGCACCACAGGACCACAAGCCTCTTTATTCCGCTCCTCCAAATAAAGTGCGCTTCCCTTCCACATTCTCCAGCAAGCTTCTGTAAAGCCCCGGGGTTCCCCCTGACTCACTGCAATGTCACAAGTGACTCCACTCATTTTCCTGCACCCCTTACTGTGAGGATCACACCCCTGTTCTCCTGCCTCCACAGCCATGGTTTATATCCAACATCCTGCACCCCCAACAGCTGGTTCCACAGCTGCTCTCCATCCCAGCAATTGACCTGCCTTCACTGTCGTACCTGCCAGAAAGTGGGGGGAGGAAGGAGGGAAGAGGGGAATAGGAACCATCTTCCCAGAAACTGATCTCTCAACCTCACATGAAGAATGACCTCTGATTACCCTAGGTTTTGGGAATGACACCTAACTGAACTTTTTTCTCATGGCTACTTGAAGTAAGCCTGAATAGATATTTGCATCAGATAATAGGAAGCATAGTATCACCTTAATAGCAACCACTCCACCATATAGCTTGTCTTCTAGGTTAAGCAGAGAAACAGCAAGCAAAAAGGGGATTGGAAACCCGTTACTGTCTTATTTTCTTGGGATGGTATGAACTACCTGTCTTATCATTATGGATAGCAGTTACATAAGGATGCTCAGAGAATGAGTACTTAATCTAAGAAGAAAAATAAATAGTTACCAACATTTATTTAAAGGCTAAAGAAAAAAGTACAGTGCAATAGTTCCCCCTACTGACAGCACGAAATCAAGTTGCTAATCAACGTTATTTCCTGAGTGGTCCTCAAATTACTAATTCAATGTCCCAATATGGTACCTACACAAGCTTACCTGTACACAGTAAACCATGTGAAAAATCAGCTACCTTAGAAAACAATGAGGATTCACCAAATGGTAGAGAACAAAATTTGACAAAACTGCGGTTGATCCCTAAGATTATTTATCACGTATACAAAATGACAGTTTGCAGTCCTATGGAAAGATTATAAAATACATGTGAGTGTATGTATTCTGAATGAAATACCAGGATATCCATCAGTAAAAACAGAAACATAAGTAAAGTGCAGCTGTATAGCTTCCTATGCTTGCTAAAATCTAAAGGACAGATGGTAGGTCTGAGCAGAGACTTGCCAAACACCGGCTGTATTTGGGGACTGACCTCTTCGGACAAAGAGCAAGTCTGACATTCAGTCTGGTCCTCAGTTCCCAACAAAAGGCAGTTAAAATATTGTCATTCTGCTCTAGTGTCAGCTCTTTTGAGCCAGTGGCAGCTGAGTTAAATCAGAACCAAGAAGAGCCGCTTACAGAAGTCAAAATGCAATTTGGGACTAGACGTGCATCTGGTCATGAACAGCAACAGAAGCATTCCTCTGGCCTTATACGCCTAGCTTTCTTTTCTGGGTTGTATAGCTAACGTGATTTTGCACTCTGGTCATTTAGCAAAAAAATAAGAGGCTGAAGAATTACCTCTAGTACATTATATCCTCATCTCACTTGAAAAAGGTAATGAACAAATATGCAATGATACAACATAAAAGAATAACAGAAATAAATAGTCTACTGAAATATGCACTGGACCACACAATTCTATAAACCAGGATTTTGCAGACTTCTGTTACGATCCTGGCTCTCTGTATACAAATGCACCTGAAAAATTGCTAAATGCTATTAAGGATAACACCAAATCTCATTTCAAGCACGTGTACAGTGAATACGATGTCTACCCAGCCGATATTCAGACACGAGTCAGCTGCTGACACCTGTATACAATCTTCTAGAAGTTGCCTATGTATCAAAGCTTCTCACCTCACTTTCAAGTCTCCCTCTGCTCTATCTGGAAAATATAATTACACATCAATAGGCACACGCACCTTCCTCTTAACTGCATCTCCAGCACCTGGCTTTTTCATTTGAACAGGGTTTCATGTTCCTCCCAGTGCAGGGAGAGTGTAATACCACTCGGTCAGCTCCCTGGCAGGTTCTGTGAGCATGCTTCTTACTCCAGGTAAGAACAGCCTTGCTCATGACTGGTGTTTCTGGTAAGACAAAAGATGACAAATAAACCAATAGTCACTCAAAAGGATCCTCTTTAGGGCAGCCTGCAGCCACTTTCCATCACACTGGAGCCACAATTCTACCACTCAAGCTCTGCACTGAGGTAAGATGGATTTGAAACTGTCAGAATTTAGCATTTTCCAGTCACTCTGGTTCTAGCAACATTGCACCTACTATTATAGAAATTCTCTTTCCAATAATATACTTCTTTAGGTAAAAAATACTCGGAGTACGTCTCTGTTGCCATAACCCTTGCTGTAAGAATATTATTTACAGGTATGACGTTGGATTGTTAACTCCATAGGACAGGGACCAAATCTTTTGTCTGGCAGAGAAGCTCCTGCATCCCAGGTACCACCCGAAATGAGGAAAGCTCTAGGAAGCCACAGCACATGTCGTTTCCATGTTCGGCTGCCAAACTCCTCAAAGGACTGGCCTTTGCCTTTTAACTGGTGTTCATTACAGCCGAAGTCAGATGGTGAGTATGTGCACGGGGAAGCTGGTGGCTTCGTGCCTCCCAGTGGAGCAGCAGAAGCCTGGCTCCCCAGGGGTGCGATGGCCCCCAGCATAGCGGGCCCCAGCCCCCTGCCCAGGCTCGGGCCCCGCACTAGGAATTGGAAAGATTTTAATGTTTTTTGAGTCTCCGGAAGATAAATAGCCTCCTTCCTCCTCTGAACTTTTCCTAGATAATTGCTACAGCCTCCATTTCTCTGATGCCTGCCCCACACCTTCCACACCACCCAAAACGCAGCCTTACAGAGACACCGGGGGAGTCCGGTATTTGTTCGCGGGTTTTTAAGCGCTGGGTACAAACCCGGAGCCCTCCTCCGGGCCCGCCGCCGGGCGCAGAGGCCGCGGCCGTGGCTGACGCACAGGAAGGCCGCTGCCGGCGGGGCCGGGGCCGGGGGCGGGCGCGGCATAAAGCGTGAGGCGGTGGCGGCGGGGCCGGCAGGAGAGAGCCGTCGCCGGCAGCAGGGCTCGGCTGGTACCCGCTGGCGCAGGCAAGTGGGGCGCCCCGGGGGAAGGGGGGAGCTGGGCCGGGGCCGTACCCATACCCACGCCGGCGGGGTGGAGCGGGGGCGCCCGGGCCGTCCTGCGGCTGCTGCAGAGGATGGGCGCTGGGAAAGGCGAAGCGGTTCTCTGCCGTGAGGGACGGGGAGAAAATTCACGTAACGCCCCGTATAGATGGTACCGTGAGATAGCGGCTCGCAGACAAAACCAACAGCGTTCAAGCGAGCGCTTGGCCGCACAGAAAGCGGGACGTGAAGCAGCGGCGCCATCGGTATCGCAGTTGACTGCGTCTTAACGCCGGCTGTTGGATGTCAGCCCTCTCCGCCAGCTGCCTTCGGGGGCGATCCAGAATAAACTATACCTGTCCGAGCTTTTTAACTTGTTGTGCGGCTCCTTTTGCGCAAAGGGAAAACGGACGCCAGGATGTGTTGTACCTACCGTGTTACAAAAAATCCCATTTACTAAACCGTACCCACGTGCCTTGGAAGAGTTCGTGCATGTGAGCATCCCTGCACATTACGTAGAAGGCCTAAGGGAGTTGCAGTCTGGACAAAATCTTGCTCCCCCCCCGTTAGATAATAATGTTAAGTCTTCTTACTAATCTTTTTAGGATGTCATAATGTCCTGGTTTTGGCTGGGATAGAGTTAATTTTCTTCCTAGTAGCTGGCATAGTGCTATGTTTTGGATTTAGTATGAGAATAACATTGATAACACACTGATGTTTTAGTTGTTGCTAGGTAGTGCTTACCCTAGTCAAGAACTTTTTCAGCTTCCCAGGCTCTGCCAGGTGTACAAGAAGCTGGCAGGGGGCACAGCCAGGACAGCTGACCCAAACTGACCAAAGGGCTATTCCATACCGTATGATGTCATGCTCAGTATATAACTGGGGGGAGTTGGCCGGGGGCAGCGATTGCTGCTCGGAGACGGGCTGGGCGTTTGTCAGGGGGTGGTGAGCAATTTCATTGTGCATCACTTGTTTTGTATATTCTTTTATCATTATTATTACTTTCTCTTCCTTTCCTGTCCTATTAAACTGCCTTTATCTCAACCTATGGGTTTTACTTTTTTTTTTTCCTCCTGATTCTTTCCCCCATCCCACTGGGGAGCGGGGGAGGGTGAGCGAACAGCTGTGTGGTGCTTAGTTGCCAACTGGGGTTAAACCACGACACATAATCACCAGAATTCACCAGAAATTGCGATTAAAAGCCCCACTGAAAGCAAACAGGCTTACAGATATTTTTTTTTTCCTAAATGTGGGTTATTAATATATCATTATTTGGTTCCTTGTATGTGTCTCAAGAAATAAGGTCTGTGATTCTTTGTAACTATCAGCATGTTTCACTGTTTTTGTTGCTATACTATACATTACTCCTTCTCAGCAATTTAAAGGAACAAAGTAAACTTTTGGGCAATATTTTTTCCTCTGCTGAATGGAAGTACTAAAGAGGAGGGAAGTGTCACTGGTCACATTTCCATTGACGTTATACAGTGTCCTTTTCATACCGCACATAGAATCACCCCATCCAGCCCTTGTTAAGGAGAAACTCAAACCCATCACTTTTACTTTTGCATGAATAAGTACTCAGGACTCCGTTACACCTTGAGATACTTCATCATCTTTTTTTTTTTTTCCCCCCTCTGACTTAAGAAAATGCAAAATGAAAGACCACATCATTAAAAATATGAGGTATTCTCTACTTCAAACTGTTGACATTCTGAAACTATGATTCAGAATAGAAAATAGAAAAGGTGTTTATAAAAAAGGTCAACTTTTCATAAAAATGTCAGTTTTGATGAAATCTCATCCTTTTTCAGGAAAAATTTCTATCAAAAACGTTCAAACAGATGTAATATGTTGACATACTGCAGCGCAATCTTTAGTCCATGACTAGATTTGGTGTAGTTTGTTAATACGAACAAAACATCCTAACCAAAGGGAAGATGACCTCTAGTATGGGATCAGGGTGTGGGCAGAGCCCACTCCAGGAGCCAGATCCCAGGGCACAGGCCCTAGGGCATCCCTCTTCTCTCCTCATCCACCATGGCCTGCTTTCAACCCTACTGTTGACTTTTTATCTGCATGCCACATCTAGAATTACAGCCTGGTGTAGCCTGCCGTGAGGCAATGTTTTATCTTCAGTCTTTCCTGCACTAAAAAAAAAAATCACAATGGTGTTTTCACCAGTGGGATTAATGACAATGTGGTGCAACCCTAGAGTGCAGGTATCGGAAAGGTGATGTTCTGCCAAGTGGAGAGAGTCACTCAGGCTGAGGTGTCTACGTGGAGAGCCTGCTCACCCAAAACAATCTCTTTAGTCCATGGAGAAGAGCAGGTATTAATTCAGCCCACCTAAAATCTGCAACAACCAAGCTTCTAACTCCAGTATCTCAGTAAACAGCCAAAACTTACTTGGGAAAGTTATTTCAGTAAGAATTTGAGTGCCTGTCTTTGGGTGATGCTACTCTTGCTCATCTTACAGTTTTTGTATGACTATGCTTCCCATTTTTTTTTTTCTTTCTGTAACATCAAATCTCAGAATTCTGTGGCAATTAAAAATGGAAAATATGTACTAGATAAACAATTTACGTTGTAAAACAAACAGTACTCTACAAACAGAAGATGTGGGGCTCTAGGAACAGCACAGTAATTACAACCGTTATGGCTTTAGGAAAAATTTGAGTGGTATGAATTCACTAAGAGAGCAAATTTGTTGCTTTCTACTACTTTTTCATAAGAACAGTTTCACCTGGTTTTGAAGAGTACAATCCTAAGCTACTTCTCTTGAAAGAGATGCTGTGTAAATCTCCCTGCTTTATATGCACCATAGAGTACCCCAAAACATTTGCATTAAGGAAGGAAATTGACAGACGTGCCCATTCAAGTGTAAGAGCTAGAACTTCTTTTAATGGTCTTGCTCACTTTTCTCCCTCTTCCCTTTAACTGACTAAATTTATTCAAGTACCGTCTGTTTTGAAAGACAGAATAAACAGGAACATTAAGTACATAATAAGAACTACAATGGAAATAAGTGATTTATGCACTTTGGATTATTAATTCACATTCACCTTTCAATGGCAAACATGTTTAATCTTTTCTTTTGCAGTATGTCCCAATGGAGTCAAGTTCAACAACTGGAAATAAAGTTTTTGGAGCAGGTAGACCAGTTCTATGATGATAACTTCCCGATGGAAATCCGGCATCTACTAGCACAATGGATAGAAAGCCAAGATTGGTAGGATTAAATTTATTCCCTCCCTTATGATTTCAGTCATGAACAATTTTTTACTTATCTGGCAGATTTTAGGGTGCTCATTTGTGAACTGTGCAGGCACCTGCACCCCAAGAATAGTATTCCAGTAGTTATGGGTTTAGCCTGTTGAACTGTCAAACTTTAAATTTAAGGAATGCCTGGAGGTGAGGTTTCATTTGAACTTATTCCTAAACAAAATCCAATAAAAATGGTCTAGCAAATTAATGGTATTACAGGTTTTTCATAGAAAAAAATAATGCAAGTTAGTTTTCAATGGAAATGTTATACATTCACCTCTTGCAGCATAAAATTATTCACTTGTCCAAAACTGCACTTAAAGCTGGATATATAATTTTGGGGAACAAGCCAGCTATTTGCAGGAACTGTTCTCTAGAAGGCGAATTTATGCACAAATTTGGCTCGAATTCACTGGATAGTTATCTTAAGAAAATTCAGAACTAAATGCCAAAAAAAAGTTTATATTAGTTGTACCAGAAAGAGACATCTCAATTTTTCAAGCTAAATCCACAGGACTATTGGAGGACTACTGCAAAAAAGAAAAAAAATCTACTAAGGAATATAATCTTTCCTTAGAGTTTATAGCTCAGTAGGAACATGGGAAACATTAAGATTTCCTTTTCGCCATGTTTAGCAGGCATATCTCAAACAGGCATCTGCCATTTGGGGCGGCAAGGAGAAAGAATATCCCAAGGACAAGGATGCCATGCAGTCCAAAGTCTATCTTCCTCTATTTTGCTCGCTAATGTTATTGCCCTTCATGTACCAAGCTGTTCCATAAAGGGCAGAACCAGTAAAGCTGGTTTTTGTGTGTGTTTGTGTCCTTTGTCCCCTACATACCCTTCACCAGTAGCTTCAGAGTCTTCCTGTATCCCCAGATAGTTTGGCCAGGCAAAGGCTCATCTGGTGCCTGGTGTGAAGATATATATCTGCTGACTGGCCATCTGGCTGTTGCCTCCTGGAGCAAGTTATTACTGCCATTTTCCTCAGTAGAGGCACTAATTTGGATTCCTCTCTTCTACCAACCTGCCAGTTTTCTGTGAAATTTTTAAAAACATACTATCTTTTGGACTTCGAGCCCACTGTCAACTTTGTCTGAAACTGGGCAGCAAATTCAGAAATTATATCTGTGTGACTGACAGAGTGAGAGGGACAGTATGCATAAGCCTCGTTCCCTCTAGGAAGTAGGCTAAAAATATTTAAACATTCACTGGACCAGAGACTAGAAAACCCTAGTTGTCTCCCTCTGGCTGACTCCATAGCCTGTGTTAAGAATATCCTCACCCTGTCTTTATAGCTGCGTATCTGCGTGACTATAAATAAAAAGGATCATAAAATCAATTATTCACAAAACTCTAACTATACGCAAGTCACCATATATTTAAAGCCTTTTTTTGCTGCCTAAATTTCTGAATGGATTATAATTTTCTGTACAGATAGAGTGACACTTCTTACGGCATTTTAAACAGGTGTGGTTCTCATTCACTGATTCTTTAGGGAGGCTGCATCCAACAACGAAGCAATGGCAACGATCCTTTTACAGAATTTGCTAATACAAGTGGATGAACAGCTGGACCGGGTTTCACAGGAGAAGAATCTTCTCTTGATACACAACCTGAAAAGAATCAGGAAGCTGCTGCAGGTAGGTCGTTACTTCAGATGACAAATTGCATACACTTATTGGTTTCTAAAGGTAGTGCCCAACCTCTGTTGAACGCAGTTTGTCCCTGCGCACAGCTCAGAGCTGTCCTGATCGCTATAGACTCCAAGCAGCTATGGGAAGACCAAGCCTTGAACAAGATAATTCAAAATAATAATTCTGCTGTCCATTACTTTGTGGAACAATAATTCACATTTTAACGCACTCTGCTGAGATACAACAATGTTGTGACTTTTTAGCTTTGTGTGTATCTGTGCCTCGCTCAGCTCTTAAAAATAAGACTGTATAGTGCTTATGGATGTTCATGTTCCTTACAAATGTAATTACCACCTTTCAGACACATACAGATATTTAACTATTATTAGCTGTGGTTATCTCAGGGATAAAAAAGCATATTTTGGGCTTAAAGCAGCATGCTGAAAAAGGAACCCCTGTAAATCATTAGCATGTTTGCTATTTTATGCTTAGCTGGGATTGTTTGTTATGAATGGCTTAAAGGATTTTCCATTAGGCTTCTGCAAAATGATATTTATTTTGATTGGCTGAACGTTTCTCTAATAATTGTTTATCTAAGGCAAGGATTCTCAGAGTTCCACTTCATTAGTCACCTAATTCCTGACATCTGTCTGTCTTCTACATAAAACAGATATGCATCTGAGTTTAATGAAAGTTTGGGTTTTTTTCTCTTCTTTGATGGTGTTTTTCCATAAGTACTTAAATGACAATTACATTGCTTGCAAAACATTTTCTTTATTTGATATATATACATATATATACACACACACACACACACCCCCGGTCTGGAAAATCTTAGCACGACCTTGCCAGTTATTTTGTTCTCTTTATGGCTGTGTGTCTTTCTATTCTTTATCCCTAACGGGGGCCTCTTAAAAATGTGACAATATTTCCATTGCTACCACTTTTTCTTCCGGTGTTATGGAAGCAGTCTCATGTAGCTTGAAACTAAAGTTGCTTTTTATTTCTTTTCTGGTTTGTGTAGCAGCACTGTCCATAATTTCAGTACCGCTCGAACACCAAATTTACTTGACTGCTTTTGGAGTTAACTGCAGAAAGGTTAATCCTGTTATTTCTGTCATGGTCTTGTCACGCTTTACCACAGTAGGGCTGAGACAGAGGTGTATCACCTTAGTAAAGGTATTCTCCCACAGTAGCATACACATGGAAAGAGCATTTCAGGGCACTGAAACAAGCAGTTGCATTGGTGTGTTCCTGGCTTAAAAGGTGGTGCATTTATGATTATACCATCACAATGTGCACATGCAGAGGGACTGATATATATTTACATGCAGGCTCTACAAAATTAAAGTCTCTCACTGCTCATTCACACCATTTATTTTATTCTAAGATTTTTACCAAAACTTGAAGTGGCAGCTCTGCATGCTCTGTGAAATTTGGCATACTGAGACGAGTAATCAGGCCTTGGGCGCACGCACGTGAGTTTAAATAGCCAATGTGAAAATGGCCAGAATGAAAACCATTTGTTTTAAGTCCTGGCGTGTTTGGAAATTATATTATTATGTGTTTCCTGAAGAGCACGAAGCAAAGGAGGCTTACTTCAGAAAAGCAAGAGAAGGGGAGTTTTAAGTGATTTCTGATTAAGTGGTTTCTCAGGTGGCAAGGATCTGAGTCACGATTCCAGAACAAGCCAAAACACTCAGGCGTCCCTATAACAACTGTACAGCTAGGTTACAGTCACCATATACTAGTTACAGCAGCAGCAGAGCCAGCACCAGAGCTGGTCTTTTCCTTCCCTAGATAAAGCAACAGTAAAGGTCCCTGTGGAGTAGCCTAACCCATCATTTCACTTGATTGCTGGCTCTGAAAAGAAATGCTGCACAAGTTGCGACGTGTACCAACTCGTTTTCTCTATCACCCTGTAAAGCCCTGACTTAGCAAGCTTTTCTCAAGCAGCAAGGTCTCTCTGCAAAGGTCTGTAGGTTTGCAGTCTAAAGCATTATGAACTTCTTGAGAGAACATGCATGATGCTGGAATTATACCACTTATTAAAAAGGATCTCTCCATCATTAAAACAGCTCTCTCCATCACTAATAATGTTGGCCTTTCTTCATTATATCAAGACAGCAGATAACCAGTATTTAGATAAAAAGCTACTCATTCAGTTTCAAAATACACATGCGAACCACCAGATACTGAACAGCACTTTCACTATTAGAGCTTTTCCTGATTTCTTATGACCTTTAGCACTATCACCCACAGTCTATTCTGATTTGCAAAATAATTTCTATAGACTGGAGTAGGACCAGACTCTTGCAATGGTGGTTTTTTAATTATGATTATTATTATTTTGGATAAGGCAAATAACTTGAACTATGTCTTAAGAAATCTGTGACATAGGTGTTTTGGATTTTTGCATAAAATAATATGTTACAACTTCTAATTTTTAGAACATAGGTGATAAATGCATTTTCATCCAAAGCATGGGCTGCATGTTCTATAAAGCTGCACAGTCAGTCTCCTGAGCTTCAGCTGTTAAAAGTATTTTTTTATTGGTTAGGTAAGTACATCAGGAAAAAAAATGCTATAGTAGTTGTAATCAGCTGACATCCTATCCTTGTTATTAACTGTCAAGTAGTATTAATGGACTATGAACTGTACATGACACATAGTATGGACAGTATCTGCTGTATGGTCCTTAAATTTCAGTATGCAAATTATGTAATTATGGGTCTAATTTTTTTAATGCATCAGTGATTGTATTTTGTTGCTGAATACATGAGAAGTTTGGAACTGGGCATTTGGCTTCCCACCCACAGCTGGATGCACTTGTAGATACCTAACTCTTGCAATTTGAGCTAGTTTGTGACAGTTTCATGAAACACCACCAGAAAAAGGTGACTGATGTACACAGTACAGTGCTGTGGTCCCTTTTGTCCCAACATACCACCTAGGGAAAGGAAGACTGGAAGAGTACGCTGTAAAACTAGTGAGATTTTTCACCGACTTTGAGGGAGGAAAGACTGGGTTCCCAAATAGGAGAGGAAGCTGCATTTGTAAACATCTTTTAATTTCTGGTGACTCTGCGAACAGTGTTGGTTTGATTTTCTCTGAAGGTTAGTTACCATGAGCCCACCTTTATCTCTGCTTTGCTCTGTAGCGCGAGCACTTCTTTGAAATTTCACAGTTCACTCCTCTTCCTTCCCCTCTATACCACACACACAGACGTACAGACACATTTACAGCGTGCACATACACACACAGAGCTCTTCAACCTCAATACATGATCTGAGTGCAATGTTTATTCATTATTTTGAGCCAAATTGTGTTACAATATTAAGTAATACTTGTCAAACTAGATTATGCTGGAAACCGGCATTTATCTCTAAGTATGCAGAGGGTGTTGAGCTATGGTATATGTTCCTAAATACTACGACAATAGCAATAACAAAATAATTAAAATTAGAGAACACACAAAAGCCATTCAAAAGCAATATGTAGTTCTTGACAAAAGGCAAAATGAGGGACTAATGTTTAATTAGAAATACAACTAGATCGTTAACAAAGAGCAGCCTTAGAAGAGGAAGCAATGCACACTTTACAAATGGCTTGTGCAGCTGTTTGCTAGACAGCAAAGGACTCGCTAGGATCAAGGTTCCTGGTGCTGTTACTGAATCTAGAGATAATTGTGCCTACAAGTTACCAGCACCACAGCCAAGCACACCCTATCTGAAAGATCTCCCTGGGATTCGTTTTTGTTATGAAATGGAGAAGATATTCTATTCTGAGCTTCACCTGAAACATCTTTACGTAAATATCTCAGTTGCTCCATGAAAATAACAGTGGAAGTAGTGGAAGAAGTGAGAACTTGACTGCCTCATACTTGCAATACAAAGCTTTGGGCAATCTTAGGTGTTGTGAAGGTCAAGATGGGTCTGCCTGGCACCCTTGCTTTTAGGCCACAGGGACCATCCCTATTCTCCCACCATTAGAAAAATAACTGTGGAACGTGGCATTTCTGCTCAGACTGCTGACAAGTGCTGAGAAACTTAGCTAAGCAGCTGAGGTTGCTGCTAGCTCTCAGCAATTTGCTTCTCCATCTATTTCTTGCTTTCATTGAAACATCACTTCTTGACATTAATCTGGTATAAATGCATGTATTATATTAAAATCAGGGTCAGCATTTTAGGTTAAAATCCTTCATATTTACTTCTTACATTATTATAGTCTCTAGTCAGTAAATTGGATTCATTTTTATAGCAGAGCAGCCTTTTGTTGCTGTGCTCTTTGGTGGGAGACAGTACAGCACAGTCGCTTGCTAAGGTTAAATTCTCTGTACATCTTCCTACAGAACTCCTGCTCCCCCCAGCAGCGCTGCTGGAAAGGGATGAGGGAGAAAATGTTTGGCGGCAGTGGGGGAAAGAAGGGGGAAACTATGTTTGTGGTTCTTCCTCCTGCTTAAAACCTAGATGGAGAAAAGCAAAGCAGATTAGTCACAAGGAGATGGTTTGTGCTGTTGCCATGACAACAAAACGTAAAGGGCAGATGTTAAGCTCAGAAGAGCTGCCTGACACTTCTAGGAACCAAATTGCAGATGCAACAGTCTACATGACCTTAGCCCATGAACATCTTCATTTTCAGAAGGAATGTTTTTAAATGACAGCATACCTGTCCCTGGTATAAGCTCCTGTGCAATACATGAGTAGATTTAGTACACAAAGTTGACTGGTGAAACAGAGACACTCATGTAAGACAGGCACTGTCCATGTTGCTGGCTCACATGCCAAAGTCTTTGGTTAGTGGAGAGCAGCTGGGCTGCAGTGCACCAGGGGAGCCAAGGCAGGGGAGGCTCAGAGTAGCCTGGGAATCAGAGATGGCCACCATACCCCAGTGTCCTACCGCTCCATTTAGGAATGGTACTGGTGGGCGATTGCCTGTGGGTCTCTGAGTAATGCAGTGATGTTCACCTCAGGGGTGTTCTTCCCCCAAGCTGGAAATTTGGAGCACTCGGCAGGTACCTGCTAGGTGAGGTGTAGCTCCGTAGGATGCAGCCTGGCCCATGCGTGGGCTCAGGTGAGCTCCCAGGAACTGAAGAGCCACTGGCTGTGCTGTACACTGCAATGGGTGCATGACAACTACGTCAGAAAAAAGCAGAAATTCCCAGAATTGTCCTACTCATAATTGAAGCTCTCATTTATGCTCTAGTCTCAAGATAACTTTTGAAAGCAATCCCTTCTTATTAATGGCAGCATGCATCTGTGTCACATCACTGTTTACGGTATTCAGGGGAAAATCTGATTACATAAATCTTTCTTTAGAAAAGTGAAATAACAGATTTCAGGAATAGGAAGAAGGGCTGCTCTGCTTATTTACCATTGAAGCCTGAGTTAATGAGTATACTGTGTGCTCTGGTGAACATTTTGCTGTAAATGATGTATATTCATGACATTCATTTAATAGTCACGGCAGATTCTCAGGTATCAGTGGAACTTTACCCCCTCACCAGCCCTGCTAGAGCCTAAGATGAGAGGAAGGCAGGTGGTGGGGATTGTGCCTGAACGAGCAGGTCTTTGTGCACACCATGAACGTCTTGGGGTGTACTTACAAAGGGAGAGGTCAGGCAGAATCACCAGATTTGCCAATTCACATCAACCAATTATATCAAAACAAGCTTTTGGAAGCACTATGGTTCTACTATGAAATTGGGAAATGATACTTCAGTTATATTTCTTCCTCCTACACAGCCCTACTTTTTATGGAAAGATCTGGAATAGCACCTGAAAGTATCTTCTGTCAGCCTAATCGACATACATTAACATTATGGCACTTCGTTCCATATAAAATTCACCCTGTTTCTAACCAGTGCAAAGAAATAGCATCTTACTAAGTAACATGATGTTACTTACAACGGCAACACAGTAGTGCATTCCTGATTCTGTTTCAGGTTTTCAGTTATACTGCACAGCCTGTTTCCATCTGTAATGAGAACTGAACATCTTTGTGCTTCTCCAGATAGAACTAAAGTGAACATATAAAGGTTTTTATTTTAGTTCCGGTGACTGTTTACGCAAGTCGCTGCACCAGAAAGGCACATGCATGAGGGATCCTAAGATTATTTATTTCAGTGCATCAAAGAAAATGGAGAAAATAGCATTACATCTGAAATAGGACATTCCAGTTGGTACTTAACAAATATTTCTAATAAGCACTGTGCTGAGAAACAGTTGCGAAGATGGAAACATAGCCATTGATGCTTAAGTTGCAGTTTCCTGTTAAAACTTACAACAGGGTGAGAATGGAACAAAATAGAGAAAGTTTCTAATACACCACAGAAGATTCATTTTAAAATGTTATTTACATGTACTTTGCGCTCATGTAACCTGCCAGATCAACAAAGCAACAAATTATAGAAGGAAATGTTTCAAACCAATGTGTCCTGCTGTGTAATACAATTCAGATTATTTTTTCATATCAGCATCTTGCCCCCTGTGAGTTTTCCAGTTCAACCATTAAAGCTGTTTACAAAAAAAATTGGCTTACAAATGGGGAACCCCGCATAGAAGTCTGTATGCAAAAGCAGCTAGCTGTCTGTGATCACTGGCTGGTGGCTGCACATCAGCTAATAGAGATTTTTAAAAATGCTTGACACAAGACAGAAAAAAGGTTACTTATTAGGAGTAAAATATTTTTGAGTTCCTAGTTATTATTTGAAGAATGTAACTAACAATTTACAAACATTTCAGTTTCATTTTGTAGAAGGAATAAAGGAGTTAGCTTACAAAAAGGAGTAAAAAACCAAGCAAACAAACTAAACAACCTGTTGTGGGCTTTGTTCATTCTGGAGTATTAAGGGCCCAGTTGCAGTCAAACATCTGCCTGAGAGATTACTTAATAATACTCAGGTCTTTGTGTCCAGAAGACGGAGGGGAAAAAAAAAAAAAAAAATCAGTCCTCTCTTTCCTCTGCTGTTTTACCCTTTTTCACAGAGAACACTGTACTTTTATTTATTCTGAAATAAATCTCATTTAAATAAGAAGCATCGCTACATTAATCTCCCGTAGCAGCACAGCTCTACTGCCTGATGATGAGATCTACAGCCATATATTTTCTGTAGCTGTATCTCACCCTACCTGCTTAGAAATCTGCTGTTTCTATAGACCATTCCTTGACTAGTTTTAGTGTCTATTGGAAGGGACTCAGCAGTGGAATTTGGGGGCAAACTGGGGGATGGAAAAAAAGATCTCTGTCTTCACAGCTTATTCACTATGCTTTTATAGTTTTGCCTATTGCAATTTGGTTGCACCAAAAAAAGGTATGCATCGTACAATACGAGAAACGCAGAACTACAACATTGCAGACTTATGTATTAGGACTTCCCACACATCACAGGAGTTGTCTAAAACAATGAGGTTGCCTTTAAGTTCTCTCATGTGTTTTGAGAGGGGGAAGGGGAAATCTAAAAATAGAAGTCTAACAAGGGCAGTGTAAATAGTGTCACAGGTACTTCCTCTTAAAGACCTTGATAAAACAGAGCCATCTTTCTATTAGAAAAGATTTTTTAGTAAGAATACTGTCTGTTTAAATACAGGCTTTCAAAAAACTCCCAGGCACTTTACCTATATCAGGGTATGACAAGGACTGACTCTTTCTTTGTATTCCAGTGCTGCCTTCATTAGACTTTCTGCCTGGATGCATAAACAAAAGTAGAAAACAAATCAAGGCAAAATATTGTTTGTCATATTTGAAGGTGAAAACGGGAAATCAGTGTGTATGGTTATGCCTTCCCACCCACACATTTCTTTGAGATACACAACTATACCAAAGGGTTTTTTCTTTCGAAAATAAAATGACAGACAAAAGGTTTTTTCTCCCTGTTTTTTAATTAAGTGAAAGATGAGATATCTGCTTATCTAGAAAGATGCTGAGTATCAGTAAAATAAGCATATCACAAGTGAGCAACAGGGAAGGAAATGTATTTTTGCTTGACTTTGTAAGCCTGTTTCCTATCTCTCTGTGTCCCACCTCCCTTCCATCACCTTCTTTAAATATTCATTCAACTTCAACAAATACATCAACAGTCATACTAGTTAACAGTTCCACGCCTCCAGTAAAGCTCGTATTGTATACAATTAAAAAGCTTTTTCTAGCAGAAAAGGGTTTTTCTAGCAGAACCAAGAAAAAAATACAGCTGATGTTTTTGATAGTTTAAAAAAAAAAAAAGAAAGAAAAAAAAAAAAGAGAAAAGCAGGGAAAACCCAACCAAATTCTGAAGCACTTTTTCAGAATTAGAAGGCACTAAAACCTACTCAAGTCCTTTTTAGGTCACCTTGAAAACCAGGAGAACCCCTGACTGACTTTCTAAAGGTTGCACAGTACATCCTTCTACATTACAAGTAGAGACCAACAGTCATTAATACCTAATCCTCTACTTTAATCACTGAAAACAGACTCAGGATACTCAAGTAGTGCATATATAGTATTCATTTATAGATGTGCACAGTATATAGAGACCTTTGACACATGAAAAGAAAATTGGCCAATATTACTGTGGTTGGGAGTGATCCACTTTGTGATGGAGTTGCCCAGAGGAAAATAGGCTAAATTTTGGAAAATTAAAAAAAAAATGGAAGAAGGGAAGAGTAAGAGAATGAATCTCTGGTCTAGATTTCTTTATTCATCTCAGGAAAAGCAGTAAATTTCAGATACTAAAATTGACAGTTATTTGGTGTTCGTTTTAAAGGCACATGTATTTTAAAGTATCATAATATGTATTTTAAAGTTTCTCCATGATCTTACAACTTACAGAATTTTCTTGCATTTCCGCAGCCACTGTTTCATGCATATTAACATATCCCAAATAGTTCAAGCTGTTTTAGAATGTGGCTAAAGGATCTAAACTCTGCACACTATAACATATAAACTGTTTTTGCAGAAATGCCTCTTTGTTTTTCTTCATGATGTAGTAAGATACTATCACAACAGATGTCTCTGGAGCAGAGACAGTGCAAGCTGGGTGGTGGTGGGAAGGTTTTCTCCTGAGGAAATGTCATCAGCATTCAGAGAAAATTTTCACCTGTTCAGAATGAAAGTTTAATTTCCCCTATTTGCTTAAATTTAGCATCATGCTGATAGTTATTGAGAAGAAGCCAGTCCAAATAAGATCATTTGTTGTAAATCATGATATGGAAGACCTCATCAAAACGGAAGAGAGGAGAAAGAAAATTTCTAAGAACAACAGAATTACAGTAATATTAGCAGACAAGACTAATGTTTCCATTTGAAACTTCACGTGAAAAGTGAATCCTCAATTTCTCTTTGTTGGTATTTATCAAAAGACAATTATTAAGTTTTCTCTATAAATATCTAAACTTAATACAATCTTGCATAACTACAGAATCCACGCCCGTCCTCCTTTCCTGGCTGCCAATGCTCACGTTGCACTAAGTTAGGATTCGCACATCTCAAGCCTTTTTTTGGTTAAATTTCCTTTATTTTCCAACTTATACTACTCTTCCAATGATAGGAAATTTAGTCATTCAGAAGCCAAGGTCATCTTGAGCAAATTCTGCCCTCAACCAAAGACAAAATGGAAGTGCAGAACAGCAAGAGTTGGCAGTAGACGGACATGAAGGGAATACCGAGTGGCGCGTTCTGGAGTGTAATTACCTCTGAGAAGTATAAAACATGGGGAGAAAAAATTCAGTGTTATTATTTTGACAGAGTCAAAGACATTGATTACTGTGACTTTTAGTAATTATTTAACGTTACAATTATTGAGATATTTAATGTTACAGCTTATTTATTATGAATTTATTATTGTTGAGCTGCAATCCATCTGCTAGATTACTGCAAAAGAGGCTATCGATATAGCATATATTGTACAAATATGGCCGTTCTAGGAGAGAGGGCTCAAGACTGACATAAGGGGATGCCCACTCAGGCTGTGGCACACAGCTCAGCTCCATGCCAGCTGTCCAGCGTTCAGAGCGTCTGTCTATCGCAAAGGCAAGGCCCATTCCTAGCCTTTGATCGCAAGCATTCAAACTGCAATCCACCATTATTCCAGCTTTTGTCTGAGGGGCTGCTGCTCCGGGAGGGCAGGTGGCAGTTCTCTGTCGACCTGCCTGGTGCCTGCTCGAACCCAATCAAGCGGAGTCGAACAAGCACCAGACAGGCACAAGTACAGGAATCACTATGGGAACAGCTTATTACTAGAGCTTTATGAGTTAGAGAAGAAAGGGGGGGGGGGGGGGGGGGG
>VYZW01019834.1:6388-38761 GCA_013401315.1 Balaeniceps rex
TTAATTATATACTAGAGTGTTGTCAGTTCTGCAAAGATCATTTAGGAAAAAAAAAAGGAATTCTTTCTGGGACAGGTGTATTTTGAGCCTTCTGGTAAATCAAGACAGCTTAGAAGAAAAGTACCATTTTTTAAAAATTCAGGTTTGAAAGGTAATCAGATTTTTTTGTATATGATCTGAGGAAGTAATTCCAAGTAAATGGCTGTTATAGATTTAAGGGTATTTAGAATAATAGTATTATAAATATTTTTAGAATTTATGGCAAGTTCTTTATTTTAAAATGTGTTTGTTTTCATTTAGCTGGAAGAAACTAATAACACATTAACCAAAGATGTTGATTTAATAACAAAGGAAAATTCAGAGATCAGTGAAAAAATTAAGAAACAGGAGGAAGGTATGTCATGTTTGGAGTTTTAATTCACCTGTTATGAAGCAGAATTGAATTTGAAGCATATGTGGCAAAATGGAAATGGGAAAAGACATTGCTGTTTTTCCTGTTTCTTCCCTATTAGTTTGGCTTGATGAAAAATAATATAAGTCATTGTTTTCATCTTGAAAATATATCTTCCATGTAAATTGCCACTCTTTCTACTGTATTGCTTCCATTTCTATGCACTGCCTTTATTGTTGAAAACAATTAAAACCTCAGCTGTAGCAGGTAGGAAAAAGTGAGTTTCTGCTCACAGTCCCTCCCCGCTTTTTAGAACCAAGTTAGCACCAAGTTCCTGCAGGCATAGTCAGGAATGCCTGTCCAGTACAACTCATCCAAATATTGTCTGTCTAACACCCTTCTGCCAGCCATGCCCTTGTGTGTGTGAAAGTTATTAAGAAAAAGTATTTCACTCATTTCACATTGCACACAATGTATTTATTAAAGTTTTTGTTTCTATCGCCAGTATTTACAGTAAAGCAGTATCAGTATTTCAGCTTCCTTAAGATCTCGCTCAGATTCAGAATCTAAGTTGTGATCTCACACATATCAGTGGATTGGCATTCTATTTACATGCATTCTGACTAGATGGGGAGTTACTTTATTATTCAGTTTACTCCTGTGGTTTTGCATTTGAGGAAGCGTTATAAAATCGGAATGCATGCTTTAATATCTGTTGGCTATGAGATTAAAGGCCTTATCAGTCATGTTGCCAGTGTTGTTGCAAACACTATGTAGGCAGGAAGGCATACAAAAATATTTTCCCTTAGTTCTGCATTTTTGTAGTAGCAGGGATTGGGTGAGCAAGCAGTTTTCAGTATTTTTTAGTTTATGGAGTTTGTTTCTTTTAAGTATTTGAAAATTGTTCTTTAACTGTTTGTCGTTTTGGTGGAGAAATCCTTATCAGTGAAATGCATACTTTTAGAAACTTTGGGAACAAATCAGCAGACTGGAACTGTGATAGAAAGATTGGTAGAATTGAGTAACTGGTGTGTGAGAGGGGTGAGGGGAACATAAGAGTCATTCCTTGTTTAAAGAAATCCTTTTTCCCCATGTTCTCTTTATACCTGATTTGAGAATCTGTACTGAATGTGAGTCCAGTCATATCAGTCTTATTCTGTGTGGGTACTGACTTAATATTATTTTTGGTCCTGCAGAAACACTTTTGGTAGTGCAAACACGAAAGAAGTGGGGCAACAAACTTAGTCATCACCAGGAAACAAAAATACATATGTTGGCTTTAGTGTTTCATCTTGGTGCCTTTCTGATATATCCTTCTGGTAATTTTCTGTCATTACAGTAGCGTTAAACTGGTAACCTTTATCGCTGCAAACTGTATTTTGCACATTAAGTGACACAACAGGAAAATGGAGGGAAAAAAATATGCAATTGTAGAAGTGATTAAGCTTAGAAATGTTTACCTTCTCCTAAAATATCTGAAAGTTGAATATTATTTTAACAGAATACAAAATGAAAATAGAGGAGGAAATCAATAATATTAAAATGCATTATGAGAAGAGCATTAACACCGAAAGAACTCTGAAGACACAGGTATAACTTTTTATGCAATTTTATAACAATAATTACTTTGCATATCAGATATATTTTCAGTTTATTGTTTTTTGTGCAACTAACTCTTAGTTCCTTTGAGATTAAGTTTATATTAACCATGATGTATAATATGCATTGTTGATATTTGCAGTTAGTAAGTTTTGATGCTGTGTACTTTTCAGTATTCTATCATGAGTAAAGGCCATTTATGTTGGTGAAGATTTTTTTTTGATTGAATCCTGTAACTAGAGGAACTTAGAAGTTTTGTATGAAACATGCTTGCATATATCATTTTTCTTACTGATTTTCCTTTTTTGTGACAGGCTGTCAACAAGCTGGCTGAGATAATGAATCGGAAAGATTTTAAAATAGACAGAAAGAAAGCAAACATGCAAGATTTGAGGAAGAAAGAGAAGGAAAACCGAAAGCTCCAATTAGAGCTTAATCAAGAAAAAGAGAAATTCAATCAGATGGTAGTGAAATACCAAAAGGAGCTCAATGAAATGCAAGCGGTAAAATAATCTTAATTTTTTTGTCACATTGTCGAATTCTCTCTGCAGGAAATGTGTAGCTCATAGTCTACTTGAAAAAATAACAAGTTCTGTTTCAGATATTCTAGGCTACAGAATTTTAGTGAGGCAGAGAACTTGACAAGTGTGCAGCTGTGCTTGTTCTCATTCATTTCCCCTTTCGAAATTCTTAACTGGGGAAGTTAACGATATATTATCTGGAGTACTGCGTCCAGCTCTGGAGCCCTCAGCACAAGAAGGACATGGAGCTGTTGGAGCGGGTCCAGAAGAGGGCCACAAAAATGATCCGAGGGCTGGAGCACCTCTCCTACGAGGACAGGCTCAGAGAGTTGGGGCTGTTCAGCCTGGAGAAGAGAAGGCTGCGGGAAGACCTTATTGCGGCCTTTCAGTGCTTAAAGGGGGCCTACAGGAAAGATGGGGACAGTCTTTTTAGCAAGCCCTGTTGTGACAGGACAAGGGGTAATGGTTTTAAACTAAAGGAGGGTAGATTTAGGCTAGATATAAGGAAGAAATTTTTTACAATGAGGGTGGTGAAGCACTGGAACAGGTTGCCCAGAGAGTTAGTGGAGGCCCCATCCCTGGAAACATTCAAGGTCAGGTTGGACAGGGCTCTGAGCAACCTGATCTAGTTGATGATGTCCCTGCTCACTGCAGGGGGGTTGGACTAGATGACCTCTAAAGGTCCCTTCCAACCCAAAGCATTCTATGATTCTATGATTATGAAGATTAAAAAACTGAATACTGTGTAGCATGCTATTTATGCAGTTTGTTTCACTGGTAGGTGGTCTCCTTTTCAAAACAAATGGTAATTTAATAGATTAATCAGACTGTTTTGTACTTGAATGCATTGCTGGATCTTTGATATTTAACTTTTTTCCAAGGCTGAATGAACACTTCTACTATAATAATTTATGCTAAAGCTATCAAAAGTATCTAGAGATTAAAAAAAAAAAAAGTCATGAGTTTTGTTTTCAGAATACTTTGCTGCCATATTTTTGGTATCACAGTAACTATGCATGTGTATATAAATACAGCAACTAGCAGAAGAATCTACGTACAGGAATGAGCTCCAGATGCAGCTGGATAGTAAAGAGAGTGACATAGAACAACTACGAAGGAAAATTTTGGACCTCCAGCAAGGAATGGATTCTACCAGTGTTGCTAGTCTCCAGCCAGATGAAATAGATGGAAATCTTTCAGGTAGGAGAAAAGCATATTTGAACTACTTGTTTTTGTGCATACACAAAGTTCTGGAAGGTATTGTTTCAAACAAGTTACTACCTTCCAAAATCTTCTGTCTCTTTCTCTATGACATCTCCACTTCCCTTTTTTTTTGTTTTTATTTCATAGCTTAGTTGCTTATATTTAAGTCTTAATTTCTTCTCACATCACTCCTCCCACAGTATGGCTTGGCATTAGCATAGTTTTTTATCCACTTTTGTGAAAAGAGTATCTTTACACCTGCTGCTGTTTGAATATGGTGAATATAATGTGCAGTGTCCATTGAAGAGAATATAGGGCCAGCACTTCCACAACATCATGATTGTATTTTATATCTTGAATGCAAAATTGCCTTGATCTTGTCTGTTCTTACTCACAGTCATGTAGCACCTTTGTGACAAGTGGCAATAATTGCCGATGTGAAGAATAGTAGTAGGAATTTCCGTAATGCATTTATGGTTGTATGGTACTCCAATTTAGCAGATTAAAATAAGAACAGATAATACAGTGTAGTTAGCCATTTCCATGTAGTGTCAGTTCCAGGCACTAGATTTTGAGACCCACTGTTACGCTGGTTGTTTGGAAAGTGTGATCAGTTAGCACTTTCACGTGATCAACTTCTGTATCTCTAGATACAGGGAAAAATGTTTAGTGGTAATAAGCTGTGCTTAACAATTTCCATATGTTGGCGCTAGGTTTATTTTTTTTGTATAGTTAAGTAATTTTTATAATTTGTCATGAAATTCTTAATAAAGAAGATTGTCTTACATGCTTGTCTTACAGATTTACAGTCTGATTTTTATTGTAGAAAAATATATTCAAACATACGAAAATGGAATACTATTTTGGGTATTTTAAGACCTCAGTGGATGAGTAATCAGATAAAAGTAAATAGGCTCATTTTAGGTGTCTCTTCCTGTTAACACACTTCATGCTGTTCAGATTGCCACATTCTAGAGGTTTTCCAGGGGTCTTATAGTGATTAAAATTTCAGGTAGGTTATAAGACTTAGTATATGTTTTTATGTAGTTATTCCTTTTTGTGTCTATTTTTGTGTCCTGTCTTCCCCTAGAATATTTTTAGATTTTCATTTTTAATTAATACTTAAATGAATTCTGTTCTAGAATAGATTTTAATTCAGATAATGATATAGTCTTTTCTTCACAGCTTCCATTCTGTCCAAGCAGCCTTTTGCATTCTGAAGTTTGATCTGTAAAACCCTCAGGCAATTGCCATCTTGTAAAGTAAATGTCTATTTTGCTTCTTTCAAAAACATCTTCTGGGCCAAACTTCCATCAAAATTCAGTATTGGGCATTCTTAGAGCTATTAGATTGGTGAAGGAACATTTTTTTTTTCTTAGCTGTCACCTGCTAGGAACTCCCTCTGGTATTTCTGAACTGTCAGTATTTCTCAGGAGTTTTTCTCTTAGATACTAATTCTCAATGTATTCCATTTAACTGGGGTAAAAAAGAAATTGGAGGGGTTTTACTGACTAAAGTGTTTTGTGTGGTTTTTTTTTTTCCCTCCCCTCAAATTACTATTTGGAATCACGCCTTATGTTTGATAGTGTCTCCTAAATGAAGAACACTGTAGTTTGTAATTTTTTATTGAAAATTTGTGAACTCCTGTAAATTGAGAGCTTAAATTTTTCTGCAAGAAAACAGACTAGATTTATTCTACATAAAAGGGTAGTTTTGAACTTCCTCACTTTCCTTCTCAACCATTTTCAGCATAATGGCTGTTGTGTTTTACACTGAAAACACCCAATGCCTCCATCTGGGCATAGGCACCTTCCCTGTTTTCTTCTTAAGGGCAATAGTATGTCAATATGACCCTGTTGTCTCTTAAATCTTGGAAAGACTGTAGGAGTAAGCTCTTTCTTTTTCTGCCTCATTAAGGTACATTATTTTCAGTTTTACCTCCGGAGACGTGTGTAGTCAGGCTTCTGGCTGTATGACCTGCCACTTCAATTTTGGGGCAGAAATTTGGGTATGTGCAAGATCTTCTCAAGTCAGCTGTAACTTTTGCATTGTTAATTAGAACATCACAATTACTGGAAGTTCTTGTGGTCTTCCTGTTCTATACTCATGACCCGCTCTAACTATTTCTTTTTTACTAGCCTTTCATTTCTCTTGTCTTCTTTTTTGCCCTTTTCTCTACACATGCCTCTGAATTTTACTGCAGTTGTGCTGCTGGTGTTACTGTATCATACAGGTAGGACCTCTAAAACTTATTATTAGGACTTCTGTAGATTTGAATCATGCCCCTACATGCTGCCTTTTTTTTTTTTTTTTTTGAGTGATGCTCTGAGTTGATCAGGATCTGAATAAGAAGCAATTTAGGTAATTAAAAGAGATTAAGTGACATTAGTTTTGTCAGATTTCACACATTTGTCAAAGAGCCAAGTAGAGGGCAGAGAAGGAGTGCGCTAGCGTTATAAGGAGGGGGGAAAAAAAAAGCCAGTCTTCAAAGTAGAAATACCCCATGCAACAGGAGGAAATTATCCAGTGCATAGCTATTTTTCTGCAAACCAGGTAATTAGTCTTCAAAACAGAAGGTGGCATACCACAGCAGTTAATTTGCTACAGTTTAGTTTTATGAAGTTGTTTGTCTTCAACTGTGTGCTAAGTTCCCATCACTTCTATAGCCCAGCCCAAACATAAACATTCCTTCAGAGCACCTTGAATAGCATCTTAATAGGTGGATCTGATGAGTGGTCAATAGGATTCTCTAGCTGATGCATCTGTTTGTAAGGCAAAGACATTCCTTAAAAATATTTAAGGCAAATAAGCAGTAGAATTACTAAATAAGTAATTATAGTATGATTTATTCAGTTAGTTGTCACACTAAAAACATCACCAGGGAAAAAATGAAAACACAAAATAAGTAAACAAGTATAAAAGAATGATTCCGTGGTCTCAGTTCTGGTGATGGGCAGTCTCTGGTTTAATTGAGAAAAAACTTGGTATGAAATGGTGTGATAGTAAAGTTGGCAGAATTCCTGAGAGACCCCTGGCTCTCAGGCATTTTCCGCTGTCCTCCTGCATGGCAGAGAGGTTCAGGCCATGGGGTAGTGTCTCATCTAATCAGGGCACTTAGGTTACCAGCCACCAGAGAGGCTACAAGAGTAGAATTCGTAATTTTACAGGAGGAGCATCTCGTAAAATTTTGGGCTCGGAGGGCTTTGCACTCTTTGAATAAACTCAAGGTAATACTAAAATGAATTCCTAATACTCAGAAGAATTTAAGGAAAAATTTTCTGTGTTTGGAGGTAGATACAGAGAAATCACATGGTAACACACCTTACAGCTGCGTCTTACTTGGAGGTGGTTTCTGTCTGTCGTTGAGCTAAATACCCCCTCAAGTTCTGGTAGCTCCCAGGGCAACTTACACTGCTCCCAAGGTAGGGATTGGCTTGTTTAGACAATCCAGGCTATTCTCAGGCTTTTGCTTCACCAGATGGGAAAGATCCTGACTTGGAGGAAGGTTTTCCTTGTATTCTGTTCTAGGCATTTTTTGTAACTCTCGCTCCTGATTATTGATTCAGATAGCTTATGTCTCAGTTAATGTCTCCAATGTTAATAGAGTCCTTGCTGAAACAGCTGAATATTTGCTTTTTAATGATGCCTTTGGACTGCTCTTCCTCCTGGCTGGACTTAGGAAGTCTTAATACTTAGAATCATCATAGAATCATAGAATGCTTTGGGTTGGAAGGGACCTTTAGAGGTCATCTAGACCAACCCCCCTGCAGTGAGCAGGGACATCATCAACTAGATCAGGTTGCTCAGAGCCCCGTCCAACCTGACCTTGAATGTTTCCAGGGATGGGGCCTCCACTAACTCTCTGGGCAACCTGTTCCAGTGCTTCACCACCCTCATTGTAAAAAATTTCTTCCTTATATCTAGCCTAAATCTACCCTCCTTTAGTTTAAAACCATTACCCCTTGTCCTGTCACAACAGGGCTTGCTAAAAAGACTGTCCCCATCTTTCCTGTAGGCCCCCTTTAAGCACTGAAAGGCCGCAATAAGGTCTTCCCGCAGCCTTCTCTTCTCCAGGCTGAACAGCCCCAACTTTCTGAGCCTGTCCTCGTAGGTGAGGTGCTCCAGCCCTCGGATCATTTTTGTGGCCCTCTTCCGGACCCGCTCCAACAGCTCCATGTCCTTCTTGTGCTGAGGGCTCCAGAGCTGGACGCAGTACTCCAGGTGGGGTCTCACCAGAGCCGAGTAGAGGGGCAGAATCACCTCCCTCGACCTGCTGGCCACGCTTCTTTTGATGCAGCCCAGGATACGGTTGGCCTTCTGGGCTGCAAGCGCACACTGCTGGCTCATGTCCAGCTTTTCATCCACCAGTACCCCCAAGTCCTTCTCCGCAGGGCTGCTCTCAATCCCCTCATCTCCCAGCCTGTATTGATATCGGGGGTTGCCCCGACCCAAGTGCAGGACCTTGCACTTGGCCTTGTTGAACCTCATGAGGTTTGCACAGGCCCACCTCTCCAGCCTGTCCAGGTCCCTCTGGATGACATCCCGTCCCTCAGGCGTGTCAACTGCACCACTCAGCTTGGTGTCATCTGCAAACTTGCTGAGGGTGCACTCGATCTCGCTGTCTATGTCATTGATGAAAATATTAAACAGCACTGGTCCCAGTACGGACCCCTGAGGAACACCACTTGTTACCAGTCTCCATTTGGACATCGAGCCATTGACCACTACCCTGTTTGCGACCATCCAACCAGTTCCTTATCTACCGAACAGTCCACCCATCAAATCCATATCTCTCCAATTTAGAGAGAAGGATGTTGGGGACTGTGTCGAAGGCTTTTTGGAAGTCCAGATAGATGACATCCATTGCTTTTCCCTTGTCCACTGATGCAGTTACTCCATCATAGAAAGCCACCAGGTTAGTCAGGCAGGACTTGCCCTTGGTGAAGCCATGCTGGCTGTCTCGAATCACCTCCCTGTCCTCCATGTGCTTTAGCATTGCTTCTGGGAGGATCTGTTAAAACAATCACTTACGTGATTGTAAACAGAATTCTTCTTTGTCAAGACAAAACATAATCAGGAACTTAAGGGTTTTTTTCCTAATTGTTATAGGGCACTTAACCTGTTGTGAATTAATTCTCTTCATCTGATTGGCAAGATAATTTAAGCAATTGAGCTGTCCTACAGGTTTAACTGCAGCACAT
Source organism: Balaeniceps rex (assembly GCA_013401315.1). Taxonomy (NCBI): domain Eukaryota; kingdom Metazoa; phylum Chordata; class Aves; order Pelecaniformes; family Balaenicipitidae; genus Balaeniceps; species Balaeniceps rex. The sequence goes on from VYZW01019834.1 coordinate 15,304, forward strand.
AATGTTTTACAGCATATATTGTAAATGATGTTTTACACAAAGATAGGATGGAATAATAAACCTGGGCCATTTAAGCCAACAGTTTTTTTGGAATATGGGACACACATATGACTTTCTGAAATACCTGCAAGTAGCCATCACCTGAGTAAATCTCAAAGCAAGATCCAGACAGCAATCTTTGGTGAGATCCACATAAAATTATAGTAAGAGAGTCTGAGGAAAGAAAGAATCAAATGAGAAGGGTGGACTGGAAAGAATTAGCAAGGTAGTATCTCCAGGTTTTTGGCTACTATGGAAGAGTCTGAGGCAGTAATTCTTGAACAATGGAAAGAGATGCTCTACTGCTCGTGAAGGCGCCTGTATTACTTAGCTCCAAAACAACAAAAAGTCTCATAAATTGGTACAGTCATGGTTGTCTTGTGTGATTTTATTGAAGACTTACTGTTAGAACTCACGTTTATCATACTGAATCACAACGAATCCTGGCAATATGAATACTAATCACAAAGAGGTTTAGAATGCAAATCCACATTTTAATATATATTCAGAGATAATTATAAGATGTGTAGCCTTCATGGAATTCTTTCTTCATATTCTACTCAGGTCCAGCTAGCCATCAGATATTTTTGAGGCCTATCTTGGATTTTCTGGATTGGAAATATGAGGTATCAATCCTGGGATTCTTGCCAAAATACAGGGAAGTTGTCAGGCAATAGTTTTGAGCCTATTTTTAAGACAGGAATGGAAGATTCTTTTTCATAGTCTAGATAGCCCATATTTTCTTAATTACTTAATCAGAACACTCATAAATATTATTCTTCTGGATCAAATATTTGTGAAATGGCCAGATGAGCATTTGCAGTTGTGCTAGCTAACTCTGTCAAGGGAAATTAAAATGCACTATAAATATTACTTGAGACATACCTTTGTGGCAAGGTCGGAATGAAAGTGCTCATCTACCCTTTCAGGAGTACATTTGGTTCCAGAGGACTGTTAAGTTTGTTGAAAATGAGTACATTCAGAAACTGTTGTTTTCAACTGCAAGACGTTATTCACAGCTCAGAAAAAATTTCTCATGCAAATAGAATTTGCTCACTAAAACAGATTTGTAGTAGGCAGAAAAGAATGTCAACCGATTAATTTGTAATAGCTCATCCACTTTCTACTTTCTTTGAAATTTCTTTCAGAATGTGCTGAAAGAGAAGTGAACTTAGAAAAACTCCTACTCACACTGTCCCTATAAGCAGCATAGTACCTGGTGCATCTTTTAAAATTTATCGTTATTGGATCTTTCCAGATTTTCATATGCCACAATTTCCACAGATGCATACTTATTTCTTTCAAATCAGTCATCCATACTGTCTTCCTTTTGAATCGCAGTCGTCCATACTATGTTCTTTATTAGCAGTTAATCGCTTCACTTTGCAATGGAGGACTTGAGTTCTAGGATATTTCTAAAATTTCGAAAAATGTAAGAATTAATCAAAGTATTCAGAATAGGGTAAGCATTATCTCTGATGCCTGCAGACATGAAGGAAATAGGTTTCCTTTTCCAAAGTTACTGAATATCAAGAATTGGGGAGGGGTGTGGGGGGGCAACCCCCATCCCCTGCAATTCTTACGCAGATATGAGGGGCGCGGAAGTACAAATTTCCTTCATTTTTCCAGGGATGTTTCTTACTGGAATGAGTTCTGCTAACATGCGTTTCTTCCAATTAGAATTTCAATAATTCAGTGGTCCCCCAGTATTTTGAAGTTATTCCATGTGGAGAAATGTTAGGAAATGATTCTATGTTTTTAAGTGTAGTCCACTTCTAAATATTGTATGCTGTAAGGCTAATGCGGGAAAGGTTTTTTTAATGCCTAATTTTAATGTCTTGTAGAAGGCTAGGCTGTCAGTCTCATTGTAATTTTACATAACAAAGTGTATGGACAGTATCTTTTATATATTTGGATGTATTTTCAGAGCTTGCTTGGCTACACCTCACAGAGTTATCCCTGAAGGATAAAAGGGACCAGTAGTTCCTTCTTAAATAAGTATTTGTGGAGAATGTTTCAGCAAATTTTAACTTAATGTTTTTGAAGTTTTCAGTACTGCCAGTTAAGTTTATTGTAAAGAAGGCATACTTTAGCTATCAGCTATATTTCCATACTCTGACAATTTTTTTTTTACAAATCACATTTTTATGATAATTTAAAAAAAATTTACAAAATTTTTCTCAATTATGAAATAAATTTATAATTATGGAGTGAAATTTTGATTACTTCATTCTCACATTTACAAAATTGTGAGACTTTTTACTGTGTCATTTCAGATTAATGGAATCACAATGTCTTCTCACTGCTATTACCTGCCTTCATAATTTAAAAAAAATCTATTGAAAACCAGTATCAGTTAGCTGGAGGGGTTTTTTAAATCTATGATTCAGATTAGGCAGAATGCTAATTTTCTTGTGACGCTTCTTTGTATCATTGTTGAATTATTTCAGTAGTTTTGTGGTAGGAAAATACATTATTACACTACTCTCTGAAAAATTGTCCACTGAAAATTTGAATAAAATGCTTGTCTCTTATTCTTTATATCTAGTTGATTCTTCCTGCATTCCTTATTTATTTATCTCCTATGCTTACCTTCTGTGAGTAATGGGACACCCGTGTAGCTTTGCTTGCTTTTGTGCGCTCTTCTTTTTTTGTTTCCCTTGGAAAATGTGGATCTGGTTTGTTTTACTTGCTGCATCTTCCTGCTGAGTATTTTCATATAGCCCCTCTGAATGTTAAATTATGTTTATATTGAAAATCTCTTAATCATCCTCTGTTTAAGCTGTAACACATTTTCAAAGCAAAGTCTTTCCTGCCTGGCTCTTTGCAGACTATTTACATACAGTGTTAGATGTTGGCATCAAGGAAAACAGCTACACTTTATTTTGCAGTAACTGTATCATCAAGTGTTAGCTTGTGATGAAGCATGAAGTAAATGCTTATATCTTCATTTTATTTAGCTGTGCTTTTTATTCTGCTTTGCTGAAATAGGTAATTGCCTATTACTGCATGTAGTACATCTTCCTTTCTAGTAATAGTTTGCTTTTGTGCTATTCTGCTTCATTATTATAAATACATAAAATTATTTAATATGCATTTTTTTTTTAACCAGAATCAAGACTTGAAGGTTGGCTTTCAATACCAAACAAAGGAAATATAAAGCGGCATGGCTGGAAGAAACAGGTACAAATGGATTTTTTTTCTTCCTCAATTCCCTTGGAAAGTTTTTTAGGCATATGGTGAATTGATTTTACAGCTCACATTTGAGAAACAAGCAAAATAATTAGAGTAATTTAATGTGTATATATTACTTTATTGACGAGAAAAAAATCCAATAAGAAAATTCAAGTTCAGTCTGAAATCTGTAGTAACAACTTTGTGCAAATTTGACAGGTGGGTGAGGAAATGCTTTACAATGGGCATCTTGGAACAATTAAAAATCCCATTTCTCCTTTGAGTAAGCTTCGTTATAATGCTGTTACTGAAAAATAACCTCTTTGTGCAACTTGACAGTAGAGAGTAGGGAATACCACACATGTTCTGAAGGCCATGGAAGAGCACATCGCACTATAACTTGCCACACATGATTTCCAAGGACATTTCCGTCTCCCTTGCTTTTAAAATGGTCAGTCTCTCTTGAAAAGAACTGGTTTACTCTCAGAAACTGGACCGCTGTGATGGAATTCCCACTATGAACAAAGCAGTATTGTTTTGCCTCTGCAGAGGTTATGATCTGGTTCTTTGAAACTTCTGATGTTCAGATTGGCATGCCTAGAAGCTTAGAACCAGTTTCTGATTATGTTTGATGGCTTTCCAGTTCCCCTCTTTGAACGTGCTTTAGAATAACAAATTGCAAAAGTGAACATGGTCACTAGAATTTTGTAAATTTTGCAAACAATTTCTATGAAGTAGCTTCCCTGCATCTTCCTTACTTACATTCAAAGACCAGTATTGGAAATTATTCAGGTTATTCGTGACACTTTCAGCATAACTTTCTGATTCCTGTGAAAGATCCTTCTCAGATGTTCCTGTTGACATTCACATTCTACAAGTGTTAGCAGTGATTCCTATAAAATTTGAAGGAGAAGGATTTAATTCCTGTCAAAGAAGCACTGAAGCGTTTGTACTGGGCCTTTAGATGCTAAATGCCTTCTTTGAAGTACTCTGGTTTTTGGTTCGCTAACATGACCTTCTTTATACAATCGAAGTGTTTTGAGTTCCAGACCTGCCCATTTTTACATCAATATCAGACCTTCTTGGTGATGTGTCTGTAAGTTAAAACTGCTATCTATTTTAGCTTGCAGAGAGCGAGTGTTAAGCTCTGCCCTATTTTAACTAATGGTTGCTTAGGGTATTCTCCCAGACCCTCAGATGAGAGGCAACGCAAGCGAGTGCCATATTGAAAATGTTTGCTTACCACAGTTTGGAACCTGGAGTTTGTTACAGATACCTCAAATGCTTTTCAGTTGGTTTCTGGTCTCTTTGCATTTCACTTTGTCTCCCTGTTAGCAGAACCGCAGGAAATCTACAGGGCAAGGTCAAGAATGTTCTTGGTGCCATATTTGAGTCAAACACTGATAGTGTTTGAATGTTCTTCAGGTGTCTCATGAAACACACCTATTTGTAAATCTATTTGACAACTTGTTCTGTTTGATAGCTAAGGCTGTTTGACTCCTGTTGTTCCAGAATTAATTCTCCAGGTTGCTGTCAGACTTTTGGCAGTGTCCATGAATGGAAGTGACTGTGCATAGGCACAAGTCATGTAGCTTTATTCTGCTCTGGATTATCTAAAATACGACATCATTTTCCTGTCAGAATACCTCCAGCAGCCTTTTCTGGTTGTCTTCCAGAAATGGAGATTATCCTTGCACCCTCTGATGATTAAAATTTTAAACTTATGATAAATGCAGCTTCTCCAGTGAAAGACTGTATCCGAGCTTCTTTAGGCATGCCCAGTGTAGGCACACTTAGTTCCCTCAAGATATTTTAGGCAGTTATTCCATTCATACTTTCCTAGTTTGAATAATAGTTCTTGCACTTTGAAGGAATCTGAGCTATGGATGGATGCCTTTGTCATAAAATGAGTCATGCTGATAAGATTCCTTAAACTAGCTGAGGTTCAAACCAGTGAGACACAGTGGTGAGGGGCCATGTTGACTTACATGCGTATTCTGTTGGCTGAACTGTACTGCATCTGAAACAAGCTGGCTTGTAGTCAGCCTCCCCAGGTACTTCTGTTCCAAATTCTCCTGCGCTTTCAGTTTTGGGGTTGGTGGGAGGTATGCAACCTCAAATATAGGCATGCCCAGATTAACTTAAATTAAAGGGAAAGCAAAATTGCATCAGCAGTGCAATTGGATTGATGCCAGAGTTGTTATAACTTGAGCTGCTGTGTTTCTGACTCAAACGTCAGTAGCACTGATGGTTTTGCCCCATGCCCTCCAAGTCATTTAGCTTAAGTTAGAAAGGAATGAGTGTGGAAAACTCATTTGAGAAGAAACAGTTGAGTTATACCTCCAGCTAACACTAAAATGGGTTACCCTTATTTTTATCTGGAACTTCATTTCATCCCAAGTGGAGATGATAAAAATATCCTTCAAAAACCACTGTAGAACAGAATTACTGTCAGAAGATTATTTTTGTATGTTCACAACAGGATATTGAGGCTGTTGTATGTAACTTTTCTTTTGTGAGGTTAAATTATTCTTTCACCAAGACTGGTATACAGTGTGATAACTGAATTCCATTGCAGTCAGAATTTGCATTTGTTATAGTAGTCATCTTAAGGCATTGCTCTTGTCTGTGAAAGGCAGAGGTGCATACTTCAAAGACAAAGAAGGCATTAGCTTTCTGTTGAAGTAGATCAAAGGAATTCAAGCACAGACTCTTTCTTCAGTGGGGAAAATCACAAGAGGCTCACTCCATTACAACTTAGTACCCATTCAAGTTGATCAGGCTTTCTATTAAAGAATCCTGACTGAGGGGCTGAAAGCCTTTTTAGTCGGGGGGGGAAACACCATTTATGGCTTTTTTACATGCATTTCAGTAATTGAGATGTACAGCTGTAGCACACAGCTTGCACAACTCATTTTTAAAACACTATTTTATAAACTTGTTAAGGTAACTTCCATATTCAGGTTTTGAGGTCAGACTTAGTCCTGTGTAATGAGGAGGTTCAACTTCCTCTTGTAGGAGGAGTAAACACCATTTACTTAAATTGTCAGTATCTGCATTGTGCAGAAACTCATTCAATTACGTACCAGTAATTGGAATTCAAGATGAACTGTTCATGTATTCACTCTCATGCTTTTCTGTCCTTTCCCCTGCTTCTGGGTCGTATTATAACTGAATCTGGAGCTCAATATGGACAGAGCAGTCAGTCTACCTCTTTTTAATCCTCTTTAGTCCCTCATACCTTTTAATACGTTGTTTCTAAAATATTTGAAACTGCAGGGGAGGGAACTGCCACAGCTGTCACTGAGCTTATGTTTATGGACAGTTTTAGCAAAGACATTGGACTGGCAGCTCCCGGTGAAGAGCAACAGGCAGTGAATTCTACAGGCTTGAACTCACTGGGAAGTGCTTAGGTTAGAGGTGTTTGATCTTAACTGCCCTGTGGGTTACAAAACTTTTTTTTTCTGAGCAGCTTGCTCTGTTTTTCCTGTCATATGAACAAATGTTTATAATTCTGTGTGATTGTGAGCAGCACTGGAAGGGTGTCTGTGTACTTTAGGTTGAGGACAACATCCTTGGGCTTTTTGGGGCAGGGGGGGTGGATACTGTAGGCATACTCGGCATTTGGGAATTCTCTTGGAAATGGGGCTTGCAGTCCACTCCTGCTCTAGAACTCACAGTGCCTTCCCAGTAGCTCTTGCTTATTCCCTAGAATCCCATGCATTCTGGAGTACTCCACTTTTTCAGTAGCATGGGATAGGTATAATATATTAATATGCAGATTTTGACCAGGAACTTTTAAAACACTTGGGGAAAAAACTAATCAACACATTACCAAATGTTTCTGTTCTTTAACATCTTTACCACTCTGGAAAAAAAACGTGTGGTTTGACCTTTAAAGAGACACGTAGCAAAAGAATGTCCATTTCTTTTTTCCTCCTCTGCAAACCTTTCCCTTACTGTCTGAGCATATTCCTAGATTTAGAATGTAAACTAGACCTCTTTTTCTGCTGATTCATTTTGGCTCTTTATTTTACCAGTCCATTAAATTGAAAGTGTAGGAAGTAGTTAGCTGGAGCTGTGAGAATCTCTTTTCGCCTACCAGTAGTTTGGTGTGAAGTACCAGTGAGTCCTGCAGGTCTCTAGAACTAGAGAAGTTGTTTACAATTTATCAGTAAGTGATAGATTCTGCAATCCAGGAGTTTCTCAGTGGTACAGCTAGAATTCCAGAGTCATCACAAGCATTTTAGGGTGCTCCAGTGACAATACACAGTCACTGCAGCTTGTAGCATTGCACAGCTGTCAGTAGCATAGCTGCCTGCATGACGATTTAAATGTCTTGTAATATTAGTTTAAAAACCTTAATTTACTCAGGCTTTTTATGAGCCTATGGGAGTACAGTAAGATAAATGTTGCTTTTTAAAATGCAATTTTAACTTGGTTTTACCCTTTCTTTCCCCAGTATGTTGTGGTGAGCAGTAAAAAGATACTGTTCTACAATGATGAAAAGGACAAGGACCAGTCGAATCCATCCATGGTACTAGATATAGAGTAAGTAAAGTTACTGTTAGTTTTGGATACAAATTGGCAAAAGAGCATTGTGTGTGAGATAACTGATAACAGATCTAGAAGCTTGGAATCAAAATTCTATAAATAATTTTTAATTTCCTGTGCTAGTTGGAAAATGTCTGTTTATCTGTATTTTAGGGCGCTGTTAACAGAACCTACTACTTTTTATACTTCTATTCCTACTACTGCTAAAAGTTAGAGAGAAAGTTAAATGCACAATAGTGTGGCACTGTCTGTAGTCACTGGTCTGAATTTACAGAAATGAAGAGCCTTGTCTCGTTATGACAGAGAAGGGTCAGAGACAGTGGAACCTACACATTATGCTATCTCTTTTTATGATTCAGTGTAATGACTGGTTTTTCCAGTTGCTTCAACAGCTGCTTTCTAAAGCAGGGCATGATACTTGTGGGACAGATAGGGAACTGGCTGTCTGGTTTTAGGCCTCATCCCCTTGCTTCATACCTGTTTCTTGCTGTCAGAGAAGGGATCAGTGTTGATCAAGCCCAAAGCATTTCTAACTTTTCCAGATGGTTTCTGTTTAGAGTGACAAAATAAATGAATTGTGATCCCTTTACATTTGTTATACATGAGGAAAATTGTGTCAAATATCACTGAAGCCCATCGCTGATACATGACTGTGATGTTTGAACAGCTGATTGACATTATGGGACCTTATATAGTAGTAACTGAAAAAAGGCTTTAAAATTCATGAATAGGTCTATCAGTGACTAACAAATACAGTGGTCTGGAAGGAATCTCAAACTCAGGAAGCGCTTAAGCTGCCAATTGCTTGTAACCAGGAAAAGAGTTATTTTCTCTTTGAGCTGTTTCTTATTCTCTTTTCATAAACATCTGTTACGGCAACTGTTGAAAACAGGATGTTGGGATAGATGGACTTACAGTCTTGACCCAGTATAAGATGATGTTTGTTCCAGTTTTAATAGCATTTTCAACAGCTGGTGCCCCAGACTGCCTTTTGTGATGTTCTGGCATAGAGTGTTTATCAACTGGTAACATGATTTAGTAAAAAAATTAGTGAGTACTACTATACTTCATATGGTTACTTCCATCCATCCAGGGTTATCGATAAGCTTTTCTAGCAATAATCAATTAGACTTCCCAGTGTTCTGAGGAAGAATTTGAAAGCCTTTTTCACAGGTAAATTTGCCATGATGGACCTTGAACCCATTGTAAGATAACCCTCTTTCCATGCTATGAAATGTTTTGGTCTTACTTGAGTAGACAAGATCTATATGGTTTATGAATTAATTCCTAAAATTGTATTGCTTGCATAAACAAGATTTACAAGATCTTCAAAGCACTTTGATAGCTGTTTTAAAAACATACATAGCCTTTGAGCATTTTCTGATTCATGTTTCTTCTAATCTAGTAAGCTGTTCCATGTCCGGCCTGTAACTCAAGGAGATGTATATAGAGCTGATACTGAAGAAATTCCTAAAATATTCCAGGTAAAAAGAAGTGGATTCTCGTTTCTGTTTAACTCTCTTGAAAAAGTTTGTCGATTTCTTTGAAAAATGTATAAAAATACACAGTGCTTCAACAATAACACAGCAGTATTCTTTTTCAGATTCTCTATGCTAATGAGGGGGAATGCAGGAAGGATTTGGAGGTAGAACCAGTACAGCCGGCAGAGAAGACAAATTTTCTAAATCACAAAGGCCATGAATTTATTCCGACGTTATACCACTTTCCAGCCAACTGTGAGGCCTGTGCCAAACCTCTTTGGCATGTCTTTAAACCCCCTGCTGCCCTAGAATGTCGAAGATGCCATGTGAAGTGCCATAGAGACCACTTGGATAAAAAGGAGGAATTAATTGCACCATGCAAAGGTATACCCGTGGTTTTTTGCATTCTGTGTTCTTTGCATGTTTAGCCAGAACTGCTAAACTACTGAAGGCAAATAAAAGCGCTTTTAAGTTTTCTACTCTTTAGTTTTATGATGTTAGATGTGAAAGGTGTTATTAAAATAATAGGCTGTTAACACTGCTTATGAACAGGCAGCTGTGGCAAGCCTCTGTAGGGAGGCCTTTGGTGGTGTAACTGATGTGGCTCTGCTGAGGGCCCTGAGAGCGCAAGGGTCCCTAGAGGTTTGTGCCCAAGTACTGGGCAGCTCCTTGGTTCCCAGGCCATTCTCTCTCTCATACATGGCCCACATTAGGGACAGTGCAGTGGCCGCATCACCAAGCTGCGCTAAGACCTTGAAAAGTGGTTGTTCAGCCACTTCACGGATTGGAGTAAAGGTTTCTCTCTGTGCTCCTGTGGAGTATTTGGGGTACGTGCTCTGGAAATCAGCCATAAGGCACCCACACAACTTCCCAGCTTAAGACTGCAATAAGTGTAAGTTTTCTCATTTCTTGAATATTAATGTTAGAATCAAGAATCTTAATGCAGAGCAACAAATATTGAAAGAAACTGTATTTGTAATTTCCCCTGCTGTTTGTTGTCTTCCAAAAATATATAAACAATTCCAATACAAGTATGTGTATAGGTGCCACTGTTCTTTCCAGTGGCACACCTGGTATGTCATAACTCTTACTTTGATAACAAGTCCTAGTTTTCACTGAATTCTCTTCCTCCATTTACTTATAGTGAGTTACGATGTAACTTCAGCAAGAGATATGTTGTTATTGGCCTCCTGTCAAGATGAACAGAAGAAGTGGGTGACTCATTTAGTAAAGAAGATCCCTAAGACACCACCATCTACTTTTGTTCGTGCTTCTCCTAGAACTATGTCTACAAGATCCTCAGCAAATCAGTCATTCCGAAAAGTTGTTAAAAATACTTCTGGAAAAACCAGGTGAGAAACTATGAAAGCTTTTAACTAAAAAAAAAAAAAATCATCTCTGTTTATAAATCTTAATGTGAAATTGTGAAATAATTCCATAGTTATGACTGTTTAACTGCTGATCGAAATCTTTGCTCAAATCCTGAAGGAAAGAACAGACAGAATTCTGCTGCTATTGTGGTAAATTTATCAGTTCTTTGGATTTGGAAACGTACTGTAGAGATGGCAGTGCCTGGCCTGCCAATGCATGTGAGGGAGCTGGTTTCATTTTTTTGTGTTTGAAGGCAAGGCTCAGTAGATATATCAGCAATGGCATTTAACTGCAAGGATGATCCGCATAGTCATTCATGGATTTACTCATCAAGCCTGTGTAAGGTAGAAGTCTTCTGCAAATGGGGGTGAAATGAGAAACTTACAGATTCTCAGTCTGTCGTTACGCCATTTTTTTTGGTGTGAGGCAGCTTAAGTATTAATTCCATTCTTTCTCCCTGCTTGCTTATTCCCTGTCTTCTCCTATCCCAGCAGTTATTTTTGTAAGCTGTTTGTGACCCTGTGCATTAACCGTGGCAAGATTTAAAACACACTTTTTTAGTACTAGGTTACTGTAAGCTGATTTTTAACCTGCATTAGCTTCCTCATATAGTATGCACACTCCTTTCCCCCAAAATAACTGATTGGGTCGACAGTATGAAGTGGAAACTAATTTCTCAGCAGGGAAAGAGCCTGCCTAGATTGGCAGTGCTACCAAAATAAATGTCCTGCAAACATTCCTTGCATGAAGTGCAATAAAAGCAAACTTTTGCATGTAAAGAGACACTGGGTTTATTGTGAAACATCCTTCGGCAGAGGAGAGTAGGGAAAAAATTGGAAAGATGCAAAGGATGCTGATTTTCTTGTCATAATTAACACTAAAACATAAGTGATCATAGTTTTGAGATACTAATATATTCAGTAAAGGCCCTCAAGATAATCTCATCCAGGAAAACAACTTTAGACCTTGAATACAAAGCTGTCAATATAAAAACTAGTGATGTTGCAGGCAGTATTGTGTTAGAGATAATAATCAATGCAACAGTGTGAGGAGAAGGACATAAAAATAAATCTGTGACCAGCAGTTAAGAACATGTAGCTGTGCTAGAGTATTTGGGGGAGAAGCCATATCCACAAACGCAGAACAAAGTCTCAGTTTGCCAGTACAGTTCAAATGACAGGAACATAACTGAATCGTGATCCGATTTTACAGTTTTCAACACTGGCGCTTAAGCAGGCCAAAGTTGTGAAACACAGAAGCACCTCTGATTTGTGGGGAGATTTCCTGGGAAGTGGGCAGTTTTTCCTTACAGTCTTCACTGTAAAAATCTGTTGAAAACAAGGGTGAGTGCAGTGGAAGAGCCCACAGTGATAAACCTGAGTTAAGAAGAATGACTGTAAAATCAGAGTTTGTTAGTAAATAGTAGCATCTCCAGTATTGTACCAAATAAAGACAAATCGATAATTGCTAATTTCAGGGGGTTTCAGTCATGTTTGTTATATACTTATGTGGTGTGTACTTTTACAACAGGATCTTGTTAGACTGTTTGTCTTGCCTACAAAATGTCCATTTTTCCCAACTTCCAAAAGCTTCACAGTGTTTCCAAACTTATTTTTCCTTCAGTCCTCAATTTTCCAAGATTTACTGAAAAATGTCAGAGCCCTCCAGAGGCTTTAGCCAGATCTTTTAAGACTTTTGGATATAAGTTACACCTGCTGATTTTAAAATATGCATCATTAATAGCTGTTGTTTAACATCATCTTTATTTACAATAGGACTGTTGAAGAAGTACTCCTGTTCTGCGGTTGAGAAAAATACGAAGTGCTTTTATGTATCATATGATATATTTAGTTGAACAATAATCGGGATTCTAGAAACTAGTTACTAAAGGCAGACCTTTTAAATGGGCAGATAAAGATAATAGAAGTTCTTAGAACTGTTTAAAGAGCTCTGTTACTGATTAGTAAGATTTTTCAGTGAGTCTTGGACCACCTAAGACTGAAAGAAAAAGCATATCATGTTGATACTTAAAAGGATTAGGTGGAATGATTTTGATACTGAATGATCATCCCACCATAAATTCTGGAAAAAAACCCCAGAACTGATAATGTAAAACTCAGTAATACAGTTTTAAAAGAGTTTTTAAAATGTGACACTGAAATAATGCTCATCAACATTGCTTGCTGAAAAAGATGTCAAATTAACTGAGAATCTTTTGATGAGGTAGCATTCTTGGACAGTAAAAAAAACCCAAAGCAACCAACTCCCCCAAAACCAACCAGCCAACCAGCCAATGGGATTGGAAAGAATTATTTTAATACACCATTTACATGCATCTTTAAGCTGTATTAATGGGAATAATCTAAAAAAAACCCACTTGGAAGATCATAGTCCTGATTGTACATTTTAGAAATCATCCTCTGTTATTGAGTATACAGGTTCTTCCCTCCTCCCTGCCAAACCTTACCTATATAGAGTTCACTTTGTAAAGATAGTGCATACTTCTTTATGTCACATTTAGATATTTAGAGTTGTAGACTTTCTTTTCCAAAAGACTGTTTGAATTGTATTCTGAGTATGCTTTCCTTTCCATTTGTCCTTGCGAGGTCCTCTGGTAGCTGTAATAACCAGGGGAGATTTAAGTTCTGTTGCAATGTTTGATTCCAATTTTTGGGAGGATCTTCAGATGAGCTATACTGCAGTTATTGTAATATACCTCATGCTAGGCTGTGAAGGGCGAATTTCCATGTGCATGCACACAGGGAATTAAAAAAGGGGGGGGAGGTCAAAAACCTACTATAGGCAAAACAGCTCTGGTATTCAGATGTCTCATAGTTGTTAGCTTTTCAATAGATTTTTTTTTTTTTTTTCAGTACAACCATGTGATTTGAGGGGTTTAATTTCAAGATATTAACTTCTTTCCAGGCATTCTGGAGCTAATTGGAAAAGCACAGAAGCTTTCATCCATACTCTTTTATGGGAGCAAATCCATTTTCTTAAATCAATTAATTGATTCTTTTTCACTCTGTCTTAACAGAAATGCTGGTTTGGGGTTGCCCTTAGCAAGAACAAGTTTGCAGCTGATCTCTTATAGAATGAACAGATTTACATATTTGAAAATTTACAGTAGCTCTTAAAGGAGTGGGTCTGTTTGGGGAGGTCAGTTACTCAGACAATTTCTGTTATTAATCCTGTTGGCATTTGTCATGTGAGAGTGTTAGAGAATCATAGAAATATGCAAGTAGTGAATGGGAACTTTTTTAAAAAAGAGAAACACCATCTTTAAAGCTCTTTTTTTAAGATCTTAGAGATACAATGAGCCTAATATCTCACCAGTACCAGAAGGAGGAGAGCTGCACATTCCTGCGCTTTATCTTGTGTCAGCTCATGCTTCACAGATTACCACAGTAAACTGATCTATTTTCCAGCAGAGAATTAATCCAGGAATGTTTTCACTAAAGAAAAGCCAAAAAACCCAAAGTGTAACAACAAAAAACCCCTGACCCTAACACCACAAAAGAGAAGCATGTGGTTTTCTGTTGGGTTAGGAAGTTGCAATGGTTCATGGAAGAGTCCAGAAAATACCAGATCTGTCTCAAGAATGAAAGGAGGAAGGGTGAAGATGGTCATCTTGCGCTAGTGAAGTATCAGGTCGTATCAGCTGTTCAGGATACCGCAGCCTTGCAATTTCTCCATCTGCCCTACTGTACAGCCTGTGTTCACACCTTACTCCCTCACCCAACAGGTTTTTCCAGGTTCTTGGGAAGAAATAAAGCTCTTAAGTTTTCTGGCAATTGAGAAGTTAATACCTGTGTGGTATCTTATCTCTTTAACTTCTTGAATCTTTCTAACAGACTGTGATGTGAATCAAATGGTTAACATTAATATAACTCGTCTAGACTGAGCCCAAAACCATCACTGCGTTTGATGACATAGTTGATATTTGACCTTAGGAATCTTGCTTCTTAATGATGTTTAATACTGACATAGCTTCTTAGAACATATAATTAATTTACAGCAAACTCTGTTTTAACGCTGCATATTGTAGGCACTGAGTACAGAGGAAGAAGCATATTGAGCATAAGCAATTTAGAGAGACACAACACTTGACCAGCAAGAGCGCTAGGTATGTGCGTGCTGCCGGCCTGTCACGCTGCATGGGGACGTGTGCCGGAGGCAGGCAGGGAGCCCCCGCACCTTGCTGATGCTTGAGGAGCTGCTTGGGCATCTTTGTGGCACGCTCCGTCCCCATCAGACAGCTGCCACTGGGTTGACTGGAACATAGTGGGGCTTGCTGTGATGTAGTATGGCCAACCTGTGCCCTGATATCACTACATATTCCATCCTGTATGTTTAGAAAGAAGAGGCATTGGATTTCTTTTAGGAAAATTCACTTCTGATGTACCAGATGTTTAAATTTAGGTTATGAAATAAATTTACAATGGATCTTATATACTGAGCACTTAACTGGCAATTGCACAGTAGCTGAGCTAATCTGACAGCCTGTTGCTACTTAAGGGGGAGGGTTTTCCCTCTCTGTCTTCCTTCCCTGCTCTTCTGTCATTGGATCCTGGGTAAGTGCTTGAAATGATCCATTTTGGACCCTTTCATGAAGGTCCACAATTCAGTTTCCTCACTGTCAAAAAACTGTAAACGTATTTTGCTGAGCTAGTGAGTGGAATCAGCCTGCTGAGAAGTGCGGTGATTGCCAAATCTGAGGACAGGTAAGTAGGAGGGTGCTCCCCCAGGGTCAGGAAGGTGATGAAGTGGAGGAACAGCGGGCCCTTTTCCTTTCAGGAGGCAGGGAGTTGTTAAATCAGTTTCTCTGAACTCGGGACAGTTCTCATCCTGACCTCTTTACCTAGATGTGGGAGTAAGAGAAGCAGTGATGAGTTTTATGGGCTATGAGTGTTTTTAGCTTTTACTAAGTATCTGAAAATTTTTCTCTTGTCAGACAGTATAGCAGAACTTGATCTCGTTGATGGAGTCCTATCATGTAAGCAGGCATTAACTATTTTGTCAAACGGATACAGCCTTTAACACATGCTTTAAGACATTTCAGTACATTTCATGTAGGGTCTGATCCACCTTTCTTTGCAGCTGGTAGGCAGCACTTCATTTGACTTCATGGCGAGGTGTATCAGACCCATTAAAAGGAGCTTCACATATAAGTTTATCTTAAGTTCTATTCCTCATTTTAATAACTTATCACTAGTAAATATGAATCAGAACTTCACGATGAACTTGCTAGCATTTGCAGTACTGCTTCTAGATCTGAAACTACACTTCATAATTTATAGTATGCTAATTTATACACATCATATCAGCACAGTTGAGGTGTTTTGTTTTAATATATTTGGGCTTGGGCACCTGATCAAGTTAATGCATGTTTAAAAAAACCCAAAAAAACAACAAAAAAACCCAAACCAACCAACCAAAACTCCTGTTCATCAGATGAGCTCTGGCAACTGCATGTGCGTGCTCTTAGCCCTATAGAGCCTTTTCTTGTCCTGCAAGTGAAAGAGGGTCACCTTGCATTTGCCGTGAATACACCCATGATTGTTTACTCTTAATCGTTCACTTGTAAAGCTGCAGTAATATTATCATCTGTCTGATCTCTGTGTTCATTTAAGGTTGTTTGAAATGAAGAACAGTTTGTGGAAGATCGTGTACTGTACTATGCCAATTGAAAAAATATTTTGTTAACGTAAAATGAAGTATTTTCTTCACTGAAGCTCTTGGCAAACATGCACTAGTGTTATGAAGCTAATTTTTATATTTGTTATTAATTGTCTGTTTTCTTCTTTGTTCCAGCTAACCACACATACAGTGCTTAATGGAATCTCATGGGATGCGGTCTGAGAAACAGGGCTTTTTTTTAACCACACAGAGCAGTGCAGACGGGCTGTTGTTCCTTTCAACATAACTATCACAGGCTTCAGGGTTAAGATTGCTATTACTGTCTCCTCCTTGCTTTGGCACAAAAGCACGCTGAGGGTGTTTAATTGCGGGTTTGCCTACAGGTAGATTAGATTAATTATTACTATGTAATGCAAATTAAAGCAAATAAAGCTTAGCTAGGTGTATAAAAAAAGGTGCTGCCTTTTTGGATTTAAAAAAAAAAAAAGCCTGTCAATCATGATGAAATGCAGCCAACTTTCTTCGTATCAGTGAAAGAAAAGGACTGTTTACCCTGTGAAGGGGATATTTATGTCAAGATGAGCATATGAAATGGAGCAGAGGAGGAAGGTTTCTCAGTGAGAAGGACTGCGATTGCTTTCAAGACTCAAAGTTGTGCTCTTGAAGACTGCAGAACTGGCTTAAAAATGAAGCCTTATCACTTGAACTTCAGTGCCTTCACTGCAGAGTTCTTAACAGCCTTAATGCTAACCACCCACTATGGAATGGATCCAAGTGTTAAATATTCGTGTTACGCTTTACAAAATACTGATTCAGCAGGTTTGTAAAGAGGGGAAAACCAGTAATTGCCTTTAATCTATGCATTTTTGCCAAGCCATACTGAATTGTTTTACTATTAGAGGCATTAGAAACTAACAGTAAAAGGAACCACCAAGTTTGGAAGTGTATTTTGGGGTACATCATTTCTCTAACTGTATAATGTATTGCCGTACAATTTTAAGTGATAACATACATTAAGTTAACAAACATTTAAGAAATATATGCACTGTTTGAAATGTAAATTATTCTTAGGACACTTTTACTGGGTTTTACATTGTCCTTTTAGTGCCTTAATTTGAGATAATTGTATTATTGCCATGTCAATAAATGTAGAAATCTAAAACTAAACAAAGGAAACCTCTAAAAAAACTATCGCATATCAGTGGTTTTTACTGAATTTTAATTGGTTGAAGTATTGTAGATGCATTTTCTAAATTAAGTACAATCTTTGAATGAGAATTCCTCTTACAAAGAAAGACTGATTCTGTTTCATAAGACAAGAGATGTGTAGGCAATGCAAAAAAAAAAAAAATCCAAACAAAAACCATATAAGCATGTAACACAAAAGCTCCGAGTAATTCAGGAATTTCAGTAAATGCCATCAGACTCTTGCTTTGTAGCAGGAATACATTCATGGTATGGGCAGTATGGTTTTATTTTATTTTCTTTCTTAACCAAATACCTCCTCAGTAATTTATAATGGCTTTGCAGTTGTGTATTAAATAAGAAGCACTGGAAAACTGATTCGTCCTTAGGGCGATTTGCATGTTTCAAGTGGTATTGAAAGCCGCACTGATGGATATGTAATAATAAACATATCTGTTATTAATATGGCAATGACTCTGTGCTCATTTAATGAGAAATAAAGTAATTTATGGAAAGACCCTTTTGAAAACGACTGGCATGGTGTTTTCTCCTGACTGCAGCTTGCACATCTTCCTAAGCATTCGCAACAGATTCTAGTACAAGGTGCATCTTCCTGAGCATTCGCAACAGATTCTAGTACAAGGTGCATTTGCAACGTAATGCCTAGGGGACTGAAACATTTTTTTACTATTCTATGTGAATAAGTAAATACCATATTAAATTTGTTTTTTTCATTCCCTTATTCTCATGGCCTGCTGTAGTAGCCTAATTTATATTTATTATTCAGCCACCACCCTGAGCTTGCCTTGTGATTGCTTCATCCTTCATGATGAAGGTTTGGGGCTTCAGAAACCCCACTTATTTCAGGGGAGGGAACCCTGTTCAAAAGACAAAAAACTGTGGGCTGTTTTTTGTTGGTGGGGTGTTTTGGGGGTTTTTTTGGTTGGTTTTGGGGGGTGTTGGTTGGTTGGTTGCCTCTTTTTTTTTTTTTTTTTGGAACAGCCTGTGTATCCCATGAAGCTAGCCTTCCATAAATCTCCCTGGGTTAATCTGCCAGGGCCTATAGAACAATGGAGTAGTAAGGACAAATTACATGCGAATGACTGTATGTCCTTTGAAGGTCACAGAGCTGGGAAGCAGATAAATCGAAGTAGGTGATGTGGTAATTTCAGAAAGTTCCTCTGTGTTGAGCTTGCTGTATCAGAAATGTCAGCAATGGATGGAGCACACTAAAGACTACCTTCCAGATCGCCAGCCACATTGACTGTTGGCGTGCAAATAAATACAAGGGATAATTACGACCGGCTTTATCTCCTATCACATACTGAGAGGGGAAAAAATATAGTAAGAGGATTAAATGTATCTTACTTAAATACATACATTATTATAGGAAATTTAGAGCAATAGAAAAGGCCTATAGTCAGGTCATTCTCCAGACACAGATCAGGTTTTGGATTGCTTTTCTGCTTTCCTTTATGTGTAACTGGCTACCTCTACAGGCTCAGAATCTCTTGCTTGAATAATTTCTTAGTCAAAAAAAGTCTTATCTTGTAGTTCTGTATTTTATGAATCTGAAAAATAGCACA
Organism: Balaeniceps rex; assembly: GCA_013401315.1. NCBI lineage: Eukaryota > Metazoa > Chordata > Aves > Pelecaniformes > Balaenicipitidae > Balaeniceps > Balaeniceps rex. The sequence continues at coordinate 34,334 of VYZW01019834.1, forward strand.
AAACCTGATATGAATAGATAATGACTAGTGGGAAGAGGGAAAGAGTGTGGAAAAAATGGGTTTGCTCTACAGATTGGCACATACTATCTATAGCTTTTTAGCAGTGCTGAAATTCTGCAATTCTTTTTAAATGTTGATTTTGCTTGGGAAAGAAGCAGCAGACATCATGAAGTGTAAAATTACCTTGACTTGTATGTCTGGGATAAGTTGCAACTAAAATGCTGTAGTAATAAAGTCTAGACATGCAAATTACAGTTTGTGTGTTCTGGTATACTGATGTTGGCGCTTGTTTACTGTAAGCCAGGTGCCTACCTACAGGAATAGCCACACTTTGAATAACAAATTCAGCCAAAGGTTTCTACTGCTTGGAAAAGTAATGCCTATGATCTCAACTGTGCAAACATTATTTCGGGGAACAAAATAACTGTTACTAAACTTTTACCAAGCATCAGCTCTACCATCCGGGAAAAAAATTGTTGGTGAGCTGCTATGTTCACTACAGCTCCACTTTTTCTGGCTCCTGCCACCTTATTTTGCTTAGCTTTTACCCTTGTCACTAATGACTCCCCTTGCAGGAACATTTTGCCTATGCTCATCTAATACAGTGCCAGAGTTGTCAAGAGATGTGAATGTGTAAGCTATGAAGAGCTAACATAAATCCACCTGGCTTTGTTCGTATTGGTGAAGCTGTAGTTTTACACTGTCCGAGAAATGGGGAAGTCTAGATCCTTAAGTAATCATTTTTTGTTGATTTGCCTCCACCTTTTTTCCATTTTCTATTCCTGTGTTAGGTTGAAAGTTCACTAACATTAGTAGAATGCCAAAATCTGCTCTTTTTCATTCCCTCTTCAAGCCTCCCTGTCCCTGCTGAAGGAAACACGAAAAGAAAACGATAAGAGTGGCTAACTGTAGCAAAACAGCCTGGGTAATAAAAGGATACGGCCTCTTCCACAAGTGGGATTTAGCAGCAGCCACCAAGGCTGTAGCCAGAAGCAAGTCAGCAATTGTGCAGCGAGAAGAGGGGCAGCAGGTGCTGGGCTTCCCTCAGAGCTGGTGAACTCTGCTGGGAATTATTTATGTACTAGTTACAAACATAAAAAATGCAAATAGAGTTTTGTTTTTTCCTTCCCCCAGATGCACATTCATAGTGACCCAGAATGCAAATAGTCTGAAAACCGCTGAAATGGCACAGGTAACACTGAAATAGGGAATACTGTGGGTGTTACTTTAAACATCTCCTGGATTGCTATATTTTTCTTTACCCTGCCATTACAGTTTATATATCATCTATTACCAGGAGTCACACCTTACTGCCACTGTATCCTTCGGTTTGTAGTTGCTGTGAGATAGGGATCAAAGGTAGCAGAGGCTTTCCGGTTGGGAGTGCCTGGGCCGTGCCGGACCCGGGCCCCTCAGCCAGCCTAGGAGCTGCTAGTGCAGAGGGCAGCCCCTGCCCTCGACCTCCATATGGGCCTCGCTCAGCCCCGCGCGGTGCTATGAAGGTCAGGCACACCAGAGTTTTGTTCCAGTATCTTGTTTCTGTGTGCTCGTTTGGAGGCAGTCAAGGTTTGCAGCGCAGGAAAGTGGAATGCTTACCTTTATAGTGAAAAAGAACTTTACTTTAAACATGTAAAACACTGTAACGTATCAGGACGCTGGAAAATCAGACCTAACGCACTTAAAACCAGGATTATTTTGAGTTTAATATGCATGGCAATTATCTGTAAGACAGGAGTTAATAATGTGATTTGATCCTACCTGTACATAGAAAGGTTCCCAAGAACATCATGTTCCCCATAGAAAATAAAATGTACGTTAATAAATGCACCTGTCAATACACTGGATGACGACAATACATCCTCCCCCTTAAAGAAACAAGAAATGTAAATGCAGTATTTTAATTCCCGAGACTGATCATGTAAAATGAAGACTACCTTCTTCGGTCTATCGCAGGCATCATAAAGGTGCCTAAAGCACACCTCGCAAAGGGGCTTGCCTTGCTTGCCTGCGCCTTTCACTGTATCGCAGCACCGGCCTGTACCGTCTGAGGGCACACTTACTACTTGTGCTCCTCAGAACCGAGCCACAGGAGATTTCATACAGTAAAAGCCTTTTGTAAACAGATCTGGACTTGCTCCAACCCATCTTCCCGCATTAACAAACCCATGCCTGCTGGCCTGCACACAGTATTGTGCTAATGACACAGCCCCAGCTTTTGGACCCAAGCTGGCTCACATCTGGCCAGCTCAGGATGGGAAGCAGCCGTGCTCAGCCGGCCCTGCAAAAGGCCACAGAGACACAGCTGGGGCAGGCAGTTCTGCTGTCGCCATGCCCCCGCAACCCAGCCCAGGGTTCTCTCAGGGCTTGTCTTTGCTAAGAAAAAAAGATGCATTTAATAATGTTCAGCCAATCTTTTACAATTTTAATGTCGTCAAGGTAATCTGTACTTCATGTTTATACATCAGGTTGCACTCTTTTTCTCCATACTCCTCATGCCAGTTTGTGTAAGATTCAAGTCAACCAGGATTTATTGATCCCCTCCTTATGGAAAAAGGCACAAAGCTGTTACAGCAGGAAGAGGCCTACACGATCTCGGAGGAAAGAAGAGGGAGGTAGCGGTTCTTCACCTTGCAGAGGTCGGGGGGGGGGGGAGTTTTCCCGCAGATACAAACCCCGATTCTTCTCTTTCAGCACAGCACCCTCTAGTGCCTTTGCCAAATCCTGGAAACGAACGGTCTGCGACTGCCGGAGACCTGTTCCTCTAAGGGTTACTCTAAACGGCAGAATGTATTCAGTGCAGCTTCAGACTGTAGAGCATTCAATTTGCATTTAGGAGTCACGAATAAATGGCATCTATATAGGTCACTGTTGGTATGAAGAACAAATAGCCAGACTGGATATATCCCGCACTTAGACTCACAGGACAGACAGCTGGGATCTGCTCCCACTTGAACAGATGGTCTGCAGGATCTCACCCTAGAACTGGATTAAAGCCTTTCTACAAAGCTCTTTTAAGCAAATCAAAGTAACAGAAGATTCATCACCCTTGCTGGTAAACTTCAACAACACTTAAATTGCCTTAGTAATTGGAAACTGTCTTAATTCAAGACCCAGCTTAGTTTCAGCATACCACCCACTGGAGCTTCCCTGTGAAATGTAATTCTTGTTCCCCAAGACTTCCTTTTCACTTCTAGGAGCCTATGCTGGACAATAAAATCAACTTTTGTTCTTCTTCTCCATGACAAACTGAAAAGACTGAAATTTGTAAGCCTTCCATCTTAAGGCTTACTTTCAAGCCCTGGATTATTTTTATAGCCATTTTGTATATCCTTCTTCGACTGTTTGGAATTGAAAAATCATGTTTGGCAAGCAGCATGTTTATCAAGGAAAGATCCTTCTCCTTTTGGGTATCACTTCTATAGCAAAAGGAGGGCCAGAAGTGCCAATGCAGACAACCAAACAGTGGGAGCAGCTGCGACAGAAGCTCTTACAGCTGCAGCTGCCAGAGGAGCTGGTGAAGGTGCTGGGTTTCTACAGGTGGTGGCTAGGAGGGGTCTGAGGAAGGGATGTTTCTTTCTGGCATTCTCTTCCTTTTTATATTTTTAAGCACTGCTTTAGTTTCTTTAATCACAGCCTAATACCAAGAGCTTTTGTAGAAGCAGTTGAGACTCATGTCTCCATGTCTACCATTTTTAGTATCTTTAAATTGCCCTGAAGGCTTGTGGCCATTGCCATCACATTCATCCCTCAGCGCTCCTTACCTATTATCTGTCACTGAGTCTTAAAAGAATTGCTAGTAGATTAGTCATCCCCTCTCCCCTTAATAAAGTTCTTCTGTTGACAATTTTATGTTTTACTCCACGTTTTCCGATAACCCAAACGTATTTAATCTACAACAGCCTTTTCTGTCGTGTCCCCCCCCCCATATCTTCGTGCAATCACAGCTTTTTGGGCAAAACACCAGAACGTCTACAAACCCATCTCGGCTCTTCAGCACTTCGCCCGCTAGACGGGTATTCCCTGCCCGCTGCACCGACCGCGGTTTTCGCCCGCCCTGGGGCCCGGGCTCTTTCCAGACTCCAAGGCGGATACCTTCCGCGGTGGCTCCGCGTCCGGTTTGCACACAGCAGGTTTAATCAGACCTGGCGCCTAGCCGGCTGCTGATTTTGGGTCGGTTATACGTTCCCGGGTTAGAGAGAAGCCCGGTATTCGGTCACCCTTTCTCATGCGCCGCTCCCTCCCGAGAAACTACCGTTGTCCGTAGACAAGCCCACAGCCGCAGCAGTTTCTCTTCTCCGGTCGGAATGGCAGCGCCGGCCCGCCTGCCCGGGCGCCCTGCCCTGCCCCAGGGCTGGCCACGGCGGCCGTTGCTCCGCCAAGCAGCCGTCACCGGCCGCGCCGCGCGAGCCCCCGCCCCTCATCGCCTCC